>JAPKID020008136.1:0-10026 GCA_026931265.2 Tropidonophis doriae
GATGGGGACAAGGGGGTAATGTTATTTTATGAGAAATTCATATTATGTTGGGTGGGAGGAGGGGGGTACAGTATTTGAATTACATTATATGTATAGTGGGGGGAAACAAAGGTGGGAGTGTAATTTGTTTGTATAAAACTTTTCTAATTAAAAAAAAAAAAATTCATGTTTTATGCCAGCCTGGCTTGTTGGAAGAAAAAGGTTTTGAGAGCACGGTGGAAGCTGCGTAAGTCAGGGATAGTTCTTAATTCCAGGGGCAATTTGTTCCAGAGGACAGGTGCTCCCACGGAGAAGGCTCTCCCCCTGGGTGTCGCCAGTCGACACTGTTTAGCTGACGGCACCATGAGGAGACCTTCTCTATGGGAGCGTACTGGCCGGTGGGAGGCTGTTGCTGACAGAAGGCGATCTCGTAAGTATCCAGATCCTAAGCCATGGAGCACTTTAAAGATAGTAACCAACACCTTGAATCGCACCCGGAAAACCACTGGAAGCCAATGTAGCTTGCGCAGGAGAGGTGTTACATGGGAGCGTCGTGTCCAGTTGGAGCCTCCAGGTGCTCTTCAAGGGGAGCCCCATGTAGAGAGCATTACATTAGTCCAGACAGGAAGAGACAAGAGTGTGGGTGACTGTGCGCAGGGCATCCCAATCTAGGAAGGGGCGCAACTGGTAGATCAGGCAAACATGACAAAAAGCACCCCTGGCGACATCCATCATATGATCTTCCAAGGACAGCTGTGCATCCAGGAGGACACCCAAGTTGCGAACACTTCCTGTGGGGGCTAAGGTCTCACCCCCCATAGCCAGTAATGGAACCAGCTGACTGTAACAGGATGCCGGGAACCACAGCCATTCGGTCTTGGAGGGGTTGAGCCTGATCCTGTTCCTCCCCATCCAGATCCGCACAGCCTCCAGGCACTGGGACATCACGTCAAGGGCAACATTGGGGTAGTCTGGGGACGAAACGTACAGCTGTGTATCATCAGCATACTGATGGAACTTTACACCAAAACCCCAGATGATCTCGCCCAGCAGCTTTACATAAATGTTGAACAGAAGGGGTGAGAGGACCGACCTCTGGGGTACTCCACAAGTAAAGCACCTTGAGGACGACTTTTGCCGCCTCGCCAACACAAACTGCAAACGGTCAGAGAGGAAGGAGAATCACCGAAGTACAGTGCCTCCCCTCCAACCGCCACAGCATGATACCATGGTCGATGGTATCAAAAGCCACTGAGAGGTCTAATAGGATCAGGACAGAGGAACAACCCCTGTCCCAAGCCCTCCAGAGATCATCAACCAATGCGACCAATGCCGTTTCTGTGCTGTACCCAGGCCTGAAACCCGATTGGTATGGATCAAGATAGACAGCTTCATCCAGGAACTTGGGAAGTTGTTGCGCCACCACACTCTCAACAACCTTCACCACAAAGCAAAGGTTGGAGACTGGACGATAGTTTGCCAAAAACGCCGAGTCCAGGGAAGGCTTCTTTAGGAGGGGCCTCATCACCGCCTCTTTCAAAGTGGTGGGGGAGAAACCCTCTCTCAAAGAAGCATTGATAATACCCTGGAGCCAGCCTTGTGTAACCTCCTGGGTGGCTATCTGAAGGTTATCTGATTGTTCAAATAGAAAAATACAAACGATCTGTCTGTCTCTCTCTCTGTCTAGGAAGTAAATTGAATCTCAATAGCTTTAGAAAGTTAAATTATTTGCCCTTCTTTCTGTGGTCCTGATCTAAATTGGATGTCATAGATCTGCCACCTGGATTGGGAAGAAAGCTCTCACTTGTATTAAGTATGTGTCAGAGTTTAAGATTTTAATTGTCTGCAGTTGTTAGAGAATCAAGTGACCTGGGAAGTTAAGTGGAGTTCTTTCCATTGTTATAAAGGGCAAGTTCCGTTCCTCTTATTTCCTGCATTGATCTCTCTGAGCTGCCTTACCTCACTGCTGGGAAAAAAATCTTTCAGCAGCTGAGTAAGTATATTGATAAATGGGAGTATAACAGATTGTGAAATTGGCTGAGAAAATCTTTAAAACAGAAATGTAAACAACTCAGTAATTTATCACTTTGAGTAATTGTGTGTTTCTATCTATATAAGCAGAGCACTTCTATCCATTTGTTAATGTGCTTTACCCATGCAGGTCTGCCCAGTTACTCTATGGCTGAAGGTGGAGGGAAGACATTTATTATTTAAATTGTTCTCCCTTCTCACCCAGGACTGCATAGAGGTTTAATGAGAGCTGGAGTGGCATTTAGGGCCCTTTATATCTTATCCTCCCCTTTACAGCTAATATTTTTGGCAGAACTTCCACACTCACAGTTTCGTAGTCTTGAAAATCAAGAGCCATAAAAGCTCAGATCCGATGTCCATACCAGGGAATGGAATGGAATGTGACAACACTATTGTGGCTTCTGCAACATTATTTCAAGAGACCAGCAGATTCCACATGAAATCTCTATCATTTATATCATTAATATCTCTATCATTTTTTTTAAAAAGCTATTTGACATATAATGGATAAAACTGATTGCCTGCATTTGCCTGTTCTGCAGGGCCGTGGTGGCAAGGGAAGTATCTATGTCTGGGCCTCTGGAGATGGAGGAAGTTATGATGACTGTAACTGTGATGGCTACGCATCAAGTATGTGGACTATCTCCATCAATTCAGCTATTAATGATGGGCGGACAGCTTTATATGATGAAAGTTGTTCCTCAACTTTAGCTTCTACTTTTAGCAATGGGAGAAAGCGAAATCCTGAAGCTGGTGTGGTAGGTTGAACAATTCTTTTTTCCCCTTTGAATATTTTATTAATCTATCTTCCTTCAGCTGATCCATTGACTAATGGCATCCCTAATATCCACCTCATAATTTTTGGAAACTTGGGATGAAACTTGATGAGAAAAATCCTATTTTACAGCTGTTTAATGAAAAAACTGAAGTTTGGCTGAAATGAGATTTACTTTTGGAGATTCTCATTTAGTGAGAAGACAAACATGGAAAGGTCATGAATTCTTTATGAAAATCAAGCAAGCCAACCTTCATTTCTCTACTGAACAGATGTTTGGTGACATTTTAGTTATAATCTGAGGAATTATAATTTTAATATTGTTTTGAATAAAAGTTTTTAAGAATATGTATTTTTTTTGTACTTCGATCTGAGAAAATGTATGAAGTTGGTATCAGATAACAATCAATGAGAGTCTATATGCAAGTGTATTTAATAGGCTAGTTCAGTTTTAAAATTAAGCAAAACTAGATATGGAAATTAAAAATGTACACAGTAAAATGTTAATTATGCAGTTACTATAACATTAAAGGCCTTTAACTGTAAACATGGAAACCATCTGACCGTAATACATGGGGATAGTTCCCACCATCTCAGGAAAAGGCACTTCAAGGAATTGCAAACAGATGCTCTCCTCACTGAATTCTCCAGCTTCACATTTAATTTAAGGATTTGCACACAGGCCATACTTCTGTGTGTTCCAACTTCTTGCTATCAAATCTGAAGTGCTGCACAATCTAACAGCCATATGTAGTTGAAAAAAATACCTATGGAATAAAAAGTCTTCATAGAAGTTGGTTTTTAATTCTATCTGGAACAGACAACATCAAGGCTGGGTTGTTTGATAAAGATATAGAAACAATATTACTGATTTAATGATTATCACAAGATTGGTTTACCTTAAGAAACTAACCCCGAAAGGTATATAATGTATCCCCCTATAGCGACTACATAGGGTAATCAAAACAAACAAGTGTACCACTTTATGAACAATATGAGGATCACATATTCCTGAGTAGTCTATTTGTGTCCTCTACCAACACAAACATTCAGCCTGCTTTATTCTGGTGGCATCAGATTTTGAATAACACCAGATGCAGCCCTTCAGATGATGGGAATGAATTGTGGCCCCCAACCCTGAGAAAAGTATCCAGTTTTAATCCACATATAAAAATTCTTGATATTATAATGTGGTCAATTTTTTCCATAATTCCCATGAATGGAACTCATTCACAGGAAGTTGCCATTAAAAGCAAGTTGGGAAACATGATATATGGCCAATCCTCCTTTATCCAGATTTATCCTAAAATATATTCTAGAGTAGAGGAGTAGAGGGGTTTCCTGTCTCCTAAAGTATGCTCTAGAGCAGGGATATCCAAACTTGGCAGCTTTAAAACTTGTGGACTTCGAATCCCAGAATTTCCCAGCCAACATGGAATTCTGGGAGTTGAAGTTCACAAGTCTTCAAGTTGCCAAGTTGGACATTCTTGCGCTAGAGTAATGTTTCTCAACCTTGGCAGCTTTATGGTGTGTGGACGTCTCAGAATTTCCGTGCTGGCTTGGGAATTCTGGGATTTGATGTCCACACATCTAAAAGTTGCCAAAGTTGAGAAACCCTGGAGCAGGAAATCTTAGAGGATGGCATGGAGACAAGAAGCTACAGAAGGCAAGAAGCAATGCTTACATTCCACAAGGAAGAAACTACCAGTAAACAACACAAAAGAAAATGAATCCTCCTTAGGAAGAAGTGATTATTCTGTTTAATATCTCTTTTGATCAATATCTCTTTTGATCTCTTTACTCAAGTATCATTTGTCTAATTAAGCTTGTTGTACTTTGTTGCAGGCTACAACAGATCTATATGGCAACTGTACATTACGCCACTCAGGAACATCTGCAGCTGCCCCAGAGGCTGCAGGAGTGTTTGCTCTTGCCCTGGAAGCAAAGTAGGTGAAAGCAGCCATCAATTATTTTGCTATAAATGCAAATCACTCAATGGCTTGGAATCCAATTTTAGGTATCAATGAACTGAACATCAATTGCTATCTAAACCAGGCTGCACATGGAAGACAGTTTCATGTTTTTTTAGAGAATGTGCAAGGAGAAAAAGGATATTTAAAAAAAAAATCAAAAGGATTTTGTTGAGTCCTCGTGGCTCAGTTCAAATATAACCGCCGCCGCGCCTGATTGGCTAAGGCGTGGCTGGCTGAAGTAATGGGTTTCAGCAGACCTAGCTTCCGGCCAGGAAAGTATTTAAAGAGCCGTTCCACGCGGGGGTTTTGAATCGCTGTCTGCAGAGCTGAAGTCACTTTACAATAAAGGATGAGCTGAACCAAATGCTGAGTTGCGCCGTTCTTCCGAACTTAACAGATTTAAAGCCATGCAGGTTGCTTCTGTATTACTTGATCTTCTTGTATTGACAGAAGAATTTGAAACCACTTTCAATGCAATCGGCTCCATTATGGCCTCTTTTTATGTCCTGCACATATTCTCAAATCTCATCAAGAGGGCTTAATTCTTTGGAATGTAGTTAGGTTAACTTTAGAGAAGGTACATAGAAATGGCACTTATTCTTGAAGAGGTATTGATTTCTCTAATGCATTTTTAACCCATAGCTTCTTAAAGATCTATCTCCTCCTGTTCAATCCCACTATGGCTTAGTTATTTTCACCCTGATTGCTTTTAGTTGTGCATATTTTCTTAATACACTGTATTGCTTTCTATAGTCTTCTAAGCATAGTTATTGAATATGTAGGAAATTATTCCTCTGGATGAGGTCTGAAAATCAGCTGCCAAAGTATTCTAAGAATAGAACAGAATATTTCTCAGTTTAATTCAAGCAAAATCTATTACAGTATCTATCTATCTATCTATCTATCTATCTATCTATCTATCTATCTATCTATCATCTATCTATCCATCCATCCACCCACCCACCCATCTTTCTGTCATCTATCTAATCTATCTTTTATCATCTTCAACCTCATGTCTATCTACACTATATTTCTCTATGTGTATCTAAAACTTCTATTTCCTCTTCATTGTTATCTGCAGGGAGGGTGGTGTCAAAATCTGCAAGATTATGTCACAAACCAAGACCTGTCATGCATTGATATAACAATCACATACAAAAGGGACGGGACTTAAATAATGACATCACATTCATTTTGTGAATTTTCTCTCCCCCCTCCCATTCCAGACAAAATTACCTGCTTAGATAGTACTAATATTATTTCTCCACAGATCCATGTATTTTAAACAGCATTGTTTTTATTGCAGAGTACTTTATCCTTGATTATTAAATCAGAATGTTCTTGCCATAAGACATTGTTAGAGTTTTCAAGACAGTGAGGGGTAGATAGGTGGATGAAATCACCATCTAAACCCTTAACACCCTCTAAAGTGTCAAACTTGCATTGTCACGGCAGCGTCACATGATATTTCACAATGCTTTTCTCCTTTGGTAAATCAGACATGGGTGTGGTCAGCGCATGATGCATCTGTCCAGCGGACCGCAAGTTTGACAGCTTTGCTCTAAACATTTAAATATATTGGAATGCAAGTTTCAAATCATTTGGTTGTGCCAAGATAGGGTTGATCATAATGCTGATCTTTCTTTGAAAAACACAATTTTGAGAAAGTCTAAAATGAAACTTTGTTAGCACTAGTTATTGAAAGATGTCTCTTCACCAGGTTAAAGTATTAAGCAAAAAGCAAATCAAAGTGAAAGGGTGGTGTGATGTGGATAGTGATAGTGGCAATCCTGGTAGAAGACAGATATTGCAGACAACTTTTTTTTTAAAAAAAATCTAATTTTCACATTCTGCACATCTTAAAATGAAGGGCAAGAAATTTGGTTATTGGAAGAGTTTTCTCTCTCCTTTTGATGATTCATTGAGCCTCCAGAATGAATCCTTTCTATTTTTAAAAGTCTTTGTTTATATCCACGTAACAACTGTCTGAGATATACAATGGTCTTTGCCAAAGTAGATTTTTTAAAGATGTCAGATCTCCCTATTTTGCTTTCTGGCAGTGCGGATCTGACCTGGAGGGACTTGCAACACCTGACTGTTCTCACATCCAAAAGGAACCAGCTTCATGATGAAGTTCACAAGTGGAGAAGGAATGGAGTTGGCCTTGAATTCAACCACTTGTTTGGCTATGGGGTCCTAGATGCTGGGGCAATGGTTTCAATGGCTAAAGACTGGAAGACTGTTCCCGAGAGATTTCACTGTGTGGGTGGATCAGTCCAAGAGCCTCAGTAAGTAACAATAAACAGAAGTGTCTTAGAACTTTCCATAGCTCTTTTGCTATGCTTTCATTTAATCCTGTAGCTGGGAAAAAATTTCATTGGCATAAATTGTATTGTCCTTGGCTGTCATACACATCAGGAATGGGCTTATGCTATGCTGCTATCCACATTCTTTGAGGGCAGTGTTTGGTGGATTTCCCTGGATGAAATTTAAACATCAACTGCTAGAAAAAATCTAAAAATGATTATATTACAGAATGTGTTCTGGCATGGTATTTCAACCCATCCTTCCCTCCCTTCCCCCACCCCCTCAAAGGACCAACTACCTGTCAGCCCAGTGGCCGCAAAAAAAATAGCTTTCTTAGCTGTAATGAAGTGGATGACTGAATTTGTGTAGCTTAAATACAGTTGCTGAATTACCTCTTTAAACCAGAGGTTAAGAAAGATGTTCTGTATAAGAGAGATAACTCATCAGCTATGGAGTAACCTCAGACTGACATATTTTTTTCCCAAAATAATTATTAACCTGGTAGACTATCAACCTATTAGCTATTAAGATGAAAGATTAAGATTTTTGCAGTTAAGACTGAAAAGCTGCAGTTTGAAATGTTACTGTATAGATGTTTGGGTCAAATCACAGCATACACAGCATAGTTACTAAGCTATATTCTTCAAAAGGTACCTCTGTGGGAGTGATCTTTCAAGTCATTATCTGACTTCTAAACCAGTCCTTGCATTTTTAATGACAAGGTTTTTCAGAAGTG
Organism: Tropidonophis doriae; assembly: GCA_026931265.2. Lineage (NCBI taxonomy): Eukaryota > Metazoa > Chordata > Lepidosauria > Squamata > Natricidae > Tropidonophis > Tropidonophis doriae. Next base: position 7,802 of record JAPKID020008136.1, read on the forward strand.
ATTTATCACTGAGGACTGAGAGAGAGTGATTGGCCCAGTGGTGAAATTCAACATTTTTACTACTAGTTTGGTGGGCGTGGCTTGATAGGCATGGCAGGGGAAGGATAGTGCAAAATCTCCATTCCCTCCCCACTCCTGGGGCCAGCCAGAGGTGGTATTTGCCGATTCTCTGAACTTCTCAAAATTTCTGCTACCGGTTCTCCAGAACCTGTCATAACCTGCTGAATTTCACCCCTGAATTGGCCCAAGGTTACCCTGCTTATTTTGTGCCTGATGTGGGTCTAGAACTCCTGGTCTCCCAATTTCTAGTCTGATGCCTTACCTAATGCACCAAACTAACTCTTCAAATGATAGGGAAGGGAAAATATATGCATGTGGAAGCCATACCTGTGATGTTACATTTTGTGGCAGATCTCTGAGCCTATTAAAACAACATTCCATTAAGAGAAGATGGGAGGAGTTCAGTTCAGCAGGTGTCAGGTTGTTAGAAGCACAAGAATCAAGTTGTTCAATTGCATGTGTTAGGCTGAAGGGGGACTAATTAATTTCAGTTTTCCATTCTCTAGGTCCATCAGTCAACCAATCTCTTTTTTAAAAAAAAGGAAGAAAAGAAAAAACGAACTGTGTGCAATAGTCAATTTCTTGTCTGGTTTGCAGCCAAACCAGCACTGCAGGATTGGTGCCACATTGAAAAGAATGGGGCAGGTTTACAGCAGACCTGTCAATAACCAAGCCAATCATAGTCCTCAATTGTGTCAAATATTTAAGTCTCCTTCTCCATGTGCCATGGATTGTCTGGATGAGAGGTCTTTCATTTTCCCAGGGAAAAAAAATCATTAATTTCATGCCAAAACACTCTGGCCCAGCTTCAGTTTGCCTCAGCTGTGGGCTGCCTATAAGAGGAAGGTTTTCTGGCATGATCATGTCTTTAGAATCAGTGAGAGGAACATTTTTTTTACTCACAGTAAATATCTGTATTGGTGAGTCCTTAATCCAATTTAAATTTATAAATCTGTTGCCTCACTTCAATGGATTAGTTATCCTTCACTAACTTTCCACATGTAGGAATAAAGAACAGGGTTATTCAATACGATTCAGATTATCCACTCTTATTTAGAAGGAGAAAATTGGAGTAGTAAACCCAGCTTGGCAATTACATGGCATTTTCCTTCTGATATAAAGCCAATGTGATAGGCTGAATCAAAAATGGTCAGGAAATGCCTTATGGAAAAGAGCTCGGTGCTCCATTCCTCACTTGTAACAGCAGAAAATAGATTTCATAAAAAGTTACCATACAGGAATTCTCAAAGCACTATATCAAGCAGCTTTCAATATGCAAGATCCATGAGTAATAAAAAAAAGGGGCATGCTTAACTCCATCAGGGAACCCCAATCATTACTTGGCTTGTCTTTGTTTATAAATAGTAAATATTTCAAAAAAATAATCAGAAAATAGTTCTTCCTCCTCACCTGAAAACTGATGATAAAAATTAGGAAAGCTATAGTCCTTGCATTGTATTAGTTTGAATAGAACAGAACCTGAGTATCTTATTGTCTTTTCCAATAGATCGTCTTTTGCATTGGACCATAATCTATAATGCTTTCCCTGGTCTTTTTCCTGGTGTTGCTACAAACAAAAGCAGCAACAAATGAGCATCATTTCTGTCAATATATATATTCCTTTCTAGTGACTAGGACACTGAAAGCACAGTATTATAGTCATCTCTGAAAGTCAGTTTTTCAGAAAGTCTTCATAGTCAGGTATCCATGGAAGCAACACTGTTATGCTTGTGAGACTACTCCTTCAAGGTAGGCAAGCTCAAGAAAAAGATAAGACACCACAAATTTTATTGTGATATCTATAGAACATTAAAAGCTTGACAGAGGTTCTTTCTGTCCTAGTGGACAACCATTTAAATAGGAGCCAGCTGTGTGCAGCAGCTGCCAAAAAAGCCAACACAGTTCTAGGCTTCATAAACAGAAGAATAGAATCAGATCACGTGAAGTGTTAATACCACTTTATAATGCCTTTGTAAGGCCACACTTGGAATACTGCATTCAGTTTTGGTCGCCATGATGTAGAAAAGACATGGAGACTCTGGAAAGAGTGCAGAGAAGAGCAACCAGGATGATTAAGGGACTGGAGGTTAAAACATATGAAGAACGGTTGCAGGAACTGGGAATGTCTAGTTTAATGAAAAGAAGGACCAGGGGAGACATGATAG
>JAPKID020008137.1:0-10026 GCA_026931265.2 Tropidonophis doriae
GAAGGACTTCAGCTCCCAGAATTCTGGGAGCTGAAGTCCTTCAGACTTAAAGTTGCAAAGGTTGGAGACCCCTGTTCCAGAGGATGAAAAATGGCCTCAAAAGAAGGCCTAAATCAGCTGGCCAGCATACAAATGCACGCTGGAGCTGACGGGACAACACCTCACGTGCCCTAAGTAGTTCCGCGTGCCACCTGTGGTACCCGTGCCATAGGTTCGCCATCACTGGACTAGGCCAATGCCCACCATGGCCATGCCCACCCAGCAACTGGGCAGAGAACCCATTGCTAAAATTTTTGAAGCCCACCCCTGGATGAAGGGATTCCTCAGGTAAGAACAGCTACCTTAGTTAATTTACTAAGGTAATTAGCCTTAACTTTTCATATTCTGGCATCTAAAACCTGAGATAAAATTAACCAGTCTTAACTTTGGTCTTAAGTCAGTGAAGGTTTTTTATTACTGAAGGTTTGAATTTCTCTAACCCTGCCTCATCTGGATGGCAAAAAATCCAGCTCATCCCCATGGCAGAAAGGGGATATAAGCAACTACAAACTATTTTCTTCCATCAAATGGTCATTATAGTTATTGTGGTTTTAATTACACTTATAATGGCTACTATAGCCTAGATCTGATAGCTGTAATTTTTCTAGGTCAAAGTTGAGAAGTGTGGTTCTCTAGATACTGCTGAATGGCAAATTACCAGCTTCCCTCGCCATTAGTCTAAGGAAAAATCCTAGACTGTAGCAGCTAAGTGGTAAAATCTAACAGCAGAAGTGTTACACCTAAGCGCCATTTATCTTTCTAAATTCTATCCAGTGAAATCCATCCACATTTTTGAACAAGTAGTGTTCCTACCAGATTATTTATTTATGTGGTAAATTCAATCATTTGGTGAATTTATATAGTCTCCCACACACACACTTTTCTACAATAATATGTGAGCTGCAAAAGAGATCCTTAGATATCAACAAAAGATTTTTTTTACATATCTTTCCTGCCTTCAAATTGTCTTCCAAATTGTAATCTTAATTAATGGCCATACTGAAAATCACCTCTACTCTTTTGTGATAGCTCTTCCTTTTGCCTCCCACCATGAAATGCACATTATCTTCTGGAAAAAAAATGGTCCGTTTTGGTCTGTGATACAGTACATACAGTATTTCCTAGTTTATGATTTCCCCAAAAAGCTCAAAATTAGGTTTAATTTTCTAACTGTTCTTTATTAATACATTGTCTGGGCAGATCCTGACTGTCTATATTACTTTGATATACTTGATCATTGCTAGTCTGTTGATTGTGCCAGTAGACTGTTATGTCCATCAGCAGAGACTTCATTGCAAAGATTATAATAAGACTGTTCTTCCTACATTTTATTTCTTGGTCTTTAGTCTCCTGCCACAGATAGAATAGAAAATGCACTGAACTTAGAGCAAAATTCAAGTTGGTTCACATTGTGTTAAACCTCGGATGTCAAACATTGACGTCATGTGATGTATCATGACATTTTTTTCCCTTTGCAGAGCTGAGGTGGGTGTGGCCTGCATGTGACGCATCCAGCCTGCAGACCACCAGTTTGACACCCCTGTGTTAAACAAAAAGGGCAGATTTGACCCCAGCATGCTTAGTGTGCATTGGACTACAGGTAGTCCTCATAAGTGAGCCTGGAATTATGGTTGTAAGTTGTATGGCTCATTAAGTGCATCACTGTGTAACTCCACCTTCTTTGCAAACATTATTGAGTGAATGAGGCAGTCATTAAGCAAAACCATTTTAACCAATACATATTTTTTTCTCAGAACACTAGGGTCTGGCAAGCATCATAAAGTACAGTCACATGACTCAGGATGCTTCGAATGGCCATAAAAGCGGGCTGGTTGCCAAGCACCCCAGAATGAGATAATGGGACCAGTGAGGTAGCTACCAGAACTACAAAACTGAATTGTAAGTAGGTCTGGGGAAGTCTGCCATCATTTTGAATAGTCGCTAAGTGACAGGTTACAAATTGAGGACTACCTGTATAGCACTCTGAATTCCAAGGAGGCATAGCCAATAGTGATTTTACTGGACATTTTAGGAATTTGTTTAAGATTTGGCACCAACTGCTCTATTTCTATGCGTGATTTTGATCTAAGGCAGCATGTGTGCAATATTTTAGCTTACTGTATACTAAGATGAAATTAAGTCTACCATATTTCTGGATAAATATAACCAAAAAATATTGTCTCTTTTTTAAAAAAGACACCTTACAGAATTATTTTAAAGAGTCGGTTTATATATCAGGCTACCTACAGTGTATCTAGGTATTCTGTAAACATATTTCCAGCTCTGTTAAGCCTTCCTAGGCCATGACTGGTTAGTCATAATGCATACCAATATAGCAAGAGGCAAAACAAGTCAACAACAGAATTGATGTTATGATTGATTTTAAAAAAAAATCCTCTTGTGTATGCTTACAAAGTGGCTGCAAGCCAACAATAGTTGTTTCAGTTTTGAAATGGAATCTTACCTAATAACAGAAGCTCCATGAAATGTCCTTGGTCACCTGCTTTTTTTCTAGCTTTCCTTTCTCAATGTTTGGAATTTCCTTTGTTCCACAGGAACCCCCCAAAATTTATATGGATATAGAACCAGCCTGACTTGTGACAGAACCTAGAATAATAGAGTTGAAAAGGACCTTGGAGGTCTTCTAGTCCAACCCCTGCTTGAGCAAGAGATCCTGTACCATTTCAGATGAATGGACTTGCTTTAGTTGTCTTTAAGAGAGTTTCCTCTGGTCTCTTTGGTCCACAAAACCAGATCTAGCAGTTTTAAAATTATATTGCTTGATAGCAAGAGAACTGGCACCAGGTTAATATGTGATTTCACAATCATGTTGTTTTTACATTTCATTGAATAAACACATTATCTCCATGATGATATTAGTGTTTGTTCATGCATTTTTGCATGAATAAATCTTACATGTTGCCCCCATTTTCTTAAGCAGTTAAATGGAAAATAATAGAAGAAAATGATTCATTTTCTATAGCTAAATGCCAGATTTAGTAAAGCAAAACACTGGAAAATTAAAATATATATTTCATTGGATTTTGTTATCTGATTTACCACCCGGTTCAACTGTACTTCCTTTTGGGCTCCGTGTTTATACCCCCTTAATATTATAATCAAGCCAAGAGGTCAAAAACACAGATTAACTGTTTTCTTCTACACTCAAACTGATGTCTTAAGCACTAAAACAAACCTACTAGGCATGTCTAATTGGACAAAGGATTCCAGTTTGATGAAAGCAGGACATCTTCAAATAGCCAGTGTATAGCAATTCTAGTATCGCAACAGGTGATCTTTTAAAAAAATGAAAGAAAATAATATTAAAAACAACCCGAGGATGATATTAATTAAGACTGGGCAGATATCTGTCTCAAATCTGCAGTGCTGCTGACTGGATGAACCAAGTTCTGATGTAGCAAAATAATACTTGCGCAAGTAACATTGCCAAAGCCATGAACCCTGAGTCACTTATTTTGTAGTCAGAACAATAGTCATATGCTATTCCAGGTTTCATCCATTCTTTCACTAATTCAAAAAAAGCTTGGGAAGTTCTCAGCACTATCAACTTTTGGGGCAACACTTTTGCCATAAAGAAAAGCATTATTTTGATGCAGTTACTTGGCTCCAGCCGTTCCCTCCTTTTTAAAATCTCTTTTGGACTCTCTCAGTCTCAAACTAATGCTGTGTCCCCAATGTTTCCAATTTGTCTCCAAAGTAGGTCCCCTTGGATTAGCAATACATTTGCCTCAGGGCAGAAATCTCCTATAAAAATGAACGGCCTCGCTTATGTCGGAGTTTGAAGTGTTCTGGGTGTGGATGTCAGCATACCTGAGAGTGGGAAGCTGACCTGAGCAATAATTAGTGAAGCAAGTTTTATAATTGTTACATAAAGGGTATTTATTTACAGGGACGCACAAAAGGCAAAGCCTTGCACCTCACGACGTTGTATGTAAAAGAGAGTCGAAAGATATGTACTTAGAATGCAAATCCCAAGAAAGAAAAGCAGAAGGAAGAAATATCAGATTAGCAGTTTATTAGCAACTAGCAGAGGGAGCCATGGACTAAGAAAGAGACAAAATATATCCTTTACTCTCTCAACACCTCACTGCCCCCTGGTGGTTAGAAGATCATGAAGTGCTGGAGAGTCGGTGTCTTTGCATTCACCTCTCCAGGAACTCAGGGTTCTCCTCTTTTTCTCTCCATCAGAAGCCGAATTCCCTCTGGATACTTGCAGAGAGAGACTGAGCTTTATCCAGAGGTGAGCTTCAAAAATTGCACAGAACCAGGTTCTCTGCCTGATTACTGGGTAGGCTTGGTGGACATGGCCTAATCAGCCCACTGCACTACGGGGGAGGGGGGGCATTTTCACTTTCCCCAGGTTCTGGAGGCTTTCCTTGAGTCTCTGGGAGGGCAAATACTTCCTCCCCCAGGCTCTGGAGGCCCTCTGGAGGCCAGAAATGGGCTCATTTCCAGCCTTCCAGAACTTCCAGAAGGCCCATTCTTTCCCCTCCCTGAGCCTCCACATGAGCCCTACACTTACCTAGCATCCAAAATGGGGCAGGTGGAGACTCCTGAGAGGAGCGGGCTGAGGTAGGAAGGGCCAGCCAGGGGTGGGATTTGGAGGTTCTCTGAACCGGCCATAATGTTAGCTACGGGTTCTCCCAAACCTGGATGAACCCATAGCAGCCCACCCCTGGCTTTATCCCTCATTTTCAAGTCTTTTGATTATCTCAAAGACACAATATTTTGACCAGTTTGAAGCCAGACCTACCCACTCCATCATAGATGTGTCTAGGACAACTGTTGCTGTCAACTCACTACAGCCAACTTACCACAGGCCACCTCACTGCGGGATAAAAGTTATACTAATATCGAAGAAATGATGGAATTGAATCATAATAAAAAGGATGCGGAAGGAGAGACAAATTGGAAACACGAATGCCAAAAAAAAATGCTTAAATTATTCTAAATAATCAAATTGAATTGTTGAATTATCCTGTGACAAGTTGTCCCATGGAAAAATAGCCATGGCGAGTTGGCAGTATCAAGTTGGCTGCAGCGAATAGTCCCATTCCATCATAGACCAACCTTAAGCCTTGCTAGTAGTCCCACCACCAGGTAGAAGCCTATCAGCTTCCTCCACTATGTTGGATTTGCAGTACAGCTGCAAGAAGGTTGCTGGGCCTCATAGAAGTTAAACCAACTTCTCTCTATTACAGTTTCGCCTTAGAGCTTGCAAGCATGGCCTACCAGATTCCTTGAAATGGCCTTGCTGTGTTGGGTTTTACAGGCTGGAAAAAACAACCAGCCAGCTATATATGACTACTGGAATGATAGATCAATATCAATCTTTAAACTGGTCTCAGACCTCAGTTCCAGGAGAACTATGGCTTTAGGGTGGCAAATAATATTCCAAACAGACTAGTGATAGAGCATTGGCAATAGCAACTGGCCAGAGCCCATATCTTTTGCCCCCTCTGTTGGGAGGATCCTTGAAACATTGATGTTTAGTGACCAAAATTTGGTGCCCAGGCTGCAAAGGAAGGGAGTTCTTTTTCCCTCTGCTCTCTCCCTTTTACTCTTCAATCCAGAAATGTTCTATTTTTTTTTCTGTTCCCAAGTTAACTATCTCTGTGCCAAAGAGGTGTGTGTGTGTGTGTGTGTGTGTGTGTGCACATCATCTAGTAAAATTGTCTCCGTCTCTGCTTTGATAGAAAGTCTCCAAACTGCTGGCTTACTTTGTTGTGACAAGAGCATCACTTTCCTTTTCTAGACACACCCAGTGTAAAATGAACAATGCCTTAAACTTCCTCTTACGACTGTAGGGGAATGCCCAGATGGCCTTAAAGAATAAATCCAATGACAGCTATGTAAACATAAACTTAGCTTGACAGCAGGAGGGGTAAGAAAAAAACACCTTCCAGACCCCCTGCTTTGATTCTTTATAATATAAGGGTGTTGGTGTGTGATTCTCTCGGTATAAAAGGCGGAGAGAGAGAAAACTGTCAGGCTTTCAAGATTCTCTCATAACAATAGACTTCCAGTGGTTCATGCAGTGTCTGTTTCCTGGTCTCCTCAGAAGGTTGACAGCCACTCTCTCTCAATTGCTTGTCTTCCTCTCACTGAACTCATGCTATTCAATTCTCCATAAGTCATGTGGAGGCAGGGAAAGCAGTGGAAAAACATAGTAGCAGGCATGTCAGCCTGACAGCTTATCTGAAAAATGACAACTAGGGCCAAAAGTAATTTCTTATACTTAAAAAGTTCCACCTCAAATAATTCATTATAAATGATTTTTATTAAGCAAACATCAAGAATCCAGAGGCATAATCTTAAACAGACAGGGGAAGGGAAGTTCAAAAGTAATGTTAGAAAAGATTACTTGACAGAAATAACAGTGGAAGTTTGGAGCCAACCCAGTGGAGGTAGTAAGTCAGTCATCAGTAACTGAGTTTAAACATGCTTGGGATAAAAAACATGTCCATCATCCAACAAAAATTAAAAAATAAAATAAAGTAAAAAAGAGAATCGAAGGGTAGACTCAATAGACCAATAGACCCAATAGATATTTTTCTGCCATCAGTTTTCTATGTTTCTACAAAACTGGGAAATTCCTATTACAGTGTCCAAGACTCTGTGTTTATCTCTGCTCTGCTGCTATATCCACCTTGGGAACAGATGATTAATTACAGTATACACCTAGTTTTTAGGAGATAATATTTACTACATTTATTGCTATAATAAATTGCCATGTTTCTACTGTTTGTAATATTATTTTTGTTTTGGTCATAGACTGTTTTGTCTTATGCTGTATTATTACATAAGAAGTATTGTGGGAAAAGAAAAACAGGTACTAGATCCACATGGTCAGCAATGGAGGGAGTGCTGTGAGCATTACAGGTAGTCCCCAACTTACAACAGCTCATTTAGTGACCATTCAAAGTTACAATGGCACTGAAAAAAGGGGACTTACAATTGTTTTTCACACTTACAACCATTGTGACATCCCCATATTCATGTGATCCAAATTCGGATGCTTGGGCAACTGGCTCACATTTATGACGGTCACATTGTCCAGGGGTCATGTAATCCCCTTTTGCAACCTTCTGACAACCAAAGTCAATGGTGAAGGAACATTCGCTAAGCAACCATATTACTAACATAACAACTACAGTGATTGAGTTAAAAAGTGTGACAAAAAAGGTTATTAAAATGGGGCAAAATTCATTTAACAAATGATTAACTTAGCAACAGAAATGTTGGACTCATTTGTGGCCATAAACTGAGGGTTACATATATTAACCTCCAGGGCTTGTAAAGTGTACTTTACAAGACCCCTCAAAAACTAAGACATTGGCATGAATGCAACCCTAGGTTACACTGAAAGGCAGCAATTGGTCTAAACTTTTCATAGGAGTTTTTGAACTGAAAGGATGTTAATTCAGATCTTTTAGTATTGGAGCACCCTGAGATCTAAGACTAAATTTCAATGGGTTGGTCAGTTACTGTTAAATAACTACGTCCAGTGGTTGAAAATATTAATTTGTGCTTGCCCATCAGTCTATTTGTTCTTGGAAGACTTTGGGAGCATAATTAAGAGATAAGGGAGGATGTTCAGATTAACTGCATGCTGTCTTCATCAGAATAATTATCTACAGATATAATTCCTATTTCAATCCCTATTTCACTCCCGATTCTCAGAAACCTTCCTTTAAACTTTCCAGAGTTCACGAAGGAAGATGAATATACATGTCCCAGGATAGCATTCCAGGATACAATCTGCATCGGTCACCGGGACCAGAGGTTTTGTCTTCCAAACTTTTGGACTCATGCCAGAGGCCAGCCTCAGGGAACTTCCTGAAGATCTCCAGTATTCTCCTGCACAACAGGACCTGGATTTATTTATCCTGAAAATGGGCTGGCTTGGTTTGGCCTGGTCTGCTATCTGCTATCTCATTTACAGCTTCAAATATACTGAGGATGTCCTTGGGTTGGAACAGTCCAAGAGGTGAACGGCTGGCTCTGTTCAATTATAGGTTTCCTGCTTCTCCTGAAGCCCGGGTTTTCCCCTTATTTAACAGGCACTTCTTCATTTGATTTTTGTATAACAAAGTAGTGAATCTAATTATATAAAATGCAAGCAAAATAAATGCAAATGTGATTCTTGCTTCATTACACATAACAGTGATTAATTATTAAACTGGGATTTGTACAAATCCATTGGTTTTTTTAAAAATCTGTTCTCTACTACTGTTGCTCTGCAAATGCTGCAACAATGATGCCACACATGTCTGCCCGACACGTGGCAGAACATTTCATGCCTATATAGGCCTTACCAGTCAACTGCGGCGCATCGTGGACAGTCCACCACCTGTTAGTTGTCAAGGTCCTCTTCAAACACATCATCATGAATCTGCAGCCACCACCTGCTTCTACTTCACTTTATATGGTAGACCACAAGATGGCACTACAGATTATCATTTCTTCCCATCATCAGTGTTCACTTTTCAGCCCTGACAAATCCAGGACTTGATACTTATCATAAAAACATTTGACATAAAAATATTAAAAATAGTCTTTTTGTGATATTTCACAGTAGATAACAGCAGCAAGAATAACAACAATACTGGCTATATTTGACTGTTCGAAACCACCAGATGTCATTACTACATCCCCAAATGTGAGGAAAAAAATTTTTAAGGGCTTTCACTTGGTGTTTATGGTCTCTTTGAGCATTCTACAATTGAGACCCCACCAAAAGGAACATTTTGCCCAGATTATAAGGACCGCTATGAGAGACCAGCCTTGAATGTCTTAATTTCCCATGAAGCACAGTTTTAGGCTCTTTGGGCTTTAACTGTCCCAAACTACTTGGGACAAGAAGCAAACAACAAATTTCAATTACAATCAGTTATATGTTTGGCAGCTGTTTTCTTAGCTTTATTTCTTAGTTTTCCCACATAGGCTAAGCAGTACAGAAGTCCCACCGAAGAATTTGTGGATAACCAAATTATGGAAATGTTGCACCAATTCATTTAGAAATTCCTCAGATCTGTTCAGGTAATAAAAGAAAATATTCTGGAATGTGTTCCTGGCTAGATAAAGGCCAAGAACAAACATTCAGATAATTTGGAATAGAGAATGGGACTGTTCTCTGCTCTTAGGATGGTTGTCAATCAGCAAGTGTGACACAAAGACTGCAGATGAAAGAAGAGTGTTTTGATTTTAAATACAGAATGTATTATGTATAATAAAGGGCTTTTTCTCATACTAAACTTTAATTCCTGGCAATTCCTAGTTTTACTTAGTAGAAAACCAGTAGCTTGGTTTGATACTGAATCTATCCTTCAGCTTTACAGCACAAAAAGATAACTTTCTCACTGAAATGTTGCACTACTGACTAACTACCAAGATTGAAGACTTTAAAATGTATGTGTATGTTCCTGAAGCTTAGTTTTAATTTTGATTTAGAGCCAGTGTGGGGAATGATGGCCCTTTTATCACTTGTGGACTTCAATTCCCAAAATTTCTGAGCCGGCCATATTGGCTCAGGAATTCTGGGAGTTGAAGTCCACAAGTCATAAAAGAGCCATTGTTCCCCATCTCTGATTTAGAGCACGTGTTAATACTTGCTGCCTTCTCAAAAGTTCTACAGAGAAAATGGAGGCTGGAACTGGATTGGTGATACCATTAAATGTATAGTCTTAGACTTCAATTTTAGGTACAGCTTCTACAGTTCTGTCTTTCCTCTTCTTGGAGAAAGAGTTGGGGTCCAGACATGATGTTTTGTACTGTGCTGACTGGGACCACATGTTAAGCCATGATTTGTTTTAATCATGGTTTGTTGTCTAAGTCACAATTGTTTCTTTAATCTCTTGCCAACTACAAACCACAGTTGAACCTTGTCAGCAACTCTGGGTTCAGAACCAGTGTTACAACTCTGGTCCCTTAACCAGTGTTAGCAAATAAATGCGGAATAGTGTA
>JAPKID020008138.1:0-10026 GCA_026931265.2 Tropidonophis doriae
ACAAATTCCTTGTGTGTCCAATCACACTTGGCTAATAAATAATTCTATTCTATTCTATTCTATTCTATTCTATTCTAAATACAATTATAAATTTATCTTTTACTCTATAGATACAGAACAACCTTCTTCTTTCTATTATCTAGTCTGTCTATTTATCAAAACCATACGTTCATTTTTTGATGTTTCACGTGAAAAGTCCATATGGAATTTTCAGTCAGCAATAAACATACATAAGACATTTTCTCTGATCAAATAAGTCAATTAAGTCATATCAGTAAGTCCCATCATCTTCACTAACCATTCCTCCATTGTGCATAATGCCAAATTCACCCAGAAACTCTAATGTATAAAACATAATACATAAATATACTTATATCTCATGCGTTGAATCAAACTGAGTTTTTGGGAAGCCCTCAAGTAGTCTGGTTTGAGTTATGAAAAACCCTTTTCCTAATTTAGAGAAGATGTTACTTGTGAGTGTAGGCAATGCTGAATTAAATGGAGCTGAGGTGAACGTCTCATTTTCTTGTGTCTCTAAAATGGCACCCATAAAGACGCTAATGGACTCAGGTGCTTAATTTATATTGAGGGTTTCCAGAAGAGGTTTTGGAAGTTTCCTGAGAATATGGTGGTTGCCTATTGCAGTAGAAATGTGAATTGCACCAGAATGGACTCTGCTTTCTCACAATTTAATGCAATTCCTTGATTCTCTGAGGGACTTAGAAGTATGATTCTGTGACACTGAGGAAATGCTTGAAGTTGCAGGTGGAAGAAGGTCTCCTTTCAAATCCAATTGGACACTGGTATGCAGTAGTGATGCAAGAGATGAGAATGACGTATTTTTCACTCTTGTCATATTTATTGAGTGCCAACAAACAACACATTTTAACATCACCCATTCCTTCCTCAGGAAAGAGAACTGCTAAGAAAACCTGACTGGTCACTTTAAGAATTCTCATCATATTTAGCATATAAAATGCCCTGATCCAAAACACTATGACCTCTAGCTGTGAATGCCAATGGAGTTGATTAGGACTTCATGTCATGAAATTATTTGGGATATCCAGAAAAAAAGGAGATGGGGTTAATTTTTTTTACCACCAGTTCTGTTGGCGTGACATGGTTTTTGTGGGTGTGGCTCTGTGGGCATGGCAGGGGAAGGATACTGCAAAATCCTCATTCCCTCTCACCCCAATAACCAGCTCGTTTCTCCTGTTCAGGGCAACAAAAGAAAATCAGATGGGAGGCTGGGAGGCAGCAGGGTAGGGGCCACCTATTTGTCAGTTCTCTGAACTACTCAAAATTTCATCTACTGGTTCCCCAGAACCTGTCAGAACTGGCTGACTACCATCTATGTTGATGTCCCTTATGGCTGATTAAGGTTTCTGTGAGGTGATCAGGAATTGAATCTGAGCAATTATCAACACTGGTATGGATCAAGAGATGGCTCTTACAGTCAGTCTTCATTTAGGGACTGTCTTGTTTAGTGATTCTTCACAGTTAGTAATGAAAAAGTAATTTTGCGATCAGTCCTTACACTCATGACCTTCGCAGGTCTGTAAAACGAAGGAAAGCTGAAGTAAAATTGTAAAACCATGATGTTTTAACTTAATACTGCTTCACTCTAAATTGAGTTGTGGATACCACTTGTGATCACTGAATGAGAACCACTTGTTTTTGGGACAACTTTAGGCCTGTTTCTAGACAGCCCTTTTGAGGAATATGGTAGTGAAAGTGGTAACTTTCACCCAGGGGTAAAATCAACTTACCTTTAGTACCGGTCCGCAAATGTGAGCACATGTGCATGACCTTCAATTTCTGACTGTTGTAGCTCGAGACAAGGAGGTTCGACACAGGTTTCTCATTCAGCTCATTTTATTAAGAGAAGTGACTTCAGCTAGTGAAGGGAATGCAATTCGAATAAACCGCGCAAAGCAGCTTTTTAAATACTTTCCTGGCCGGAAGCCAGGCCAGCTGAATCCACTATCTAAGCCGGCCACGTCTTAGCCAATCAGACGCGGCGGCGGTTAGATTTGAATCCAGCCACGAGGACTCAACAGATACAGTAGGCATGGGATAATTTGAGTTTGTAACAGTAGTGAACCAAGCTCTATGAATCCAATTGTTTAAGAACTATATTTTTAACAATTGCTGACCAATGAAAAACTAAAAAGCAGAGGGAAGATTCATTGCCATGTTCTTTTGTTTTCTCAAGAACTCAGCAATTTAGCTTTCCTGCCTCTAATAGGGAAACTCCATCTAGCATGTCACTACCTAATCTGTTTTAAGACTATTGAAGTAGTAACCCTAATCACATATCTGTTGCCAGCATTAGCTTAGACATTGAATTGAAGTTTAGGCTTGCGCACAGTGGATGTATATACTGTAAAAATGATTACAGCATAAGATTATAGGTTTTTATCAGTACTGGGGTCTGTGTTTCTGGTTTTCCACATGGCATTTTTCTAAAAAGCCTGACATGTAAATGTGGACATTTAACATATATTTCTTGAGAAAATGTATAACGGGATATTTTAGCTAGTTATTTTTTTACGAGACTATTTTAGTCTATTTCTCTTGATCTTCTGGGTTAAGGTTTGGGTCAAATATTTTAATTTTTTGTTGGAATGTCAATTCAAAAAAAATGCACTTGAAAGGAGTTAATTTCTGGTAATTGAAGCAAAACTAATATGCATATTAATGAGATTATCACTTCATTACATATTCTTATGGTGTAAAAACTTTACAGGTGGGAGAGAATCTGTAGCAGCTGTATTCCTTTTGTTCCTGTGAGCATCACCTGAACAAATATTTCATCTTCTGAGCAAATTAGGATGATGTTCTATATTATGCATGCCAAGGATTTAATAAATAACAAGTTAGCCAAGGTATATATGATTCAATTTTATTTAAGCCAATCAGACGTCAGCTGATTTACTTCTATGAAAGCTCATACAACAATACATACAACAGTCTTCAAGTGTCAGAGAGCCTGTGATTTAGCAGACTCACATTGCATCTTTTTTGGTATTTTATTTCTAGCTGCAAGATCCAATTTGGGGAAGAACATAAAGAAAAAAATCTTTTTTTTTTGTTGCTAAAAATGAAATAATATAAAAGAGCTTTGCACACAAAACAGAATATTTAAGAAAAAAAGCCTCATCTAACTAAATGCATGGACAGCAGCAATTATACAATCTATGACTGGTAGCAGTTTAGGATCTGAACAGAGCAAGAAAGTGCTCATAAAACAAGAACAGCTGAGAATAATTTCTTATATTCTTACCTGATTTTCTTTCCTTTACTCACTGCTTCTCCCTTTGGTAATCATTTCTTTCATGTAGAGATAGCCAAATCTTGGAAAACCTTTATATATAAACCTTTTGTTGGCAAGAGGAATTTCCTGCTGAATGACTGCAGCCAGTAGTAAGCCACACAGAAACACATACCCACATACACTCACAAGCACATGGACATATTGAGTATAGAGAAATGCAGGTGAAGAGCTGATGGCAAATCTGGGCTGGATTTTTAAAGTAATTGGAATACTTTAATTCAATATAAGGGGTGGGGGGAAAGGCAGCATGGGAAAAGTGAAAAACATGGATCGGATTATTGGGCCTTAGCTATACATGCATGCATTTTTAAAAATATTAACATTTAGATGGAGATGAAAACTGATACTTTATTCATGGCATTTCATATCAGATTAGAAGTTTTAGTTACAATCAAAAGCAACATGTCAGTATTTCAGAATTTTAGTAGGAAAGTATATTTAGAAGCATTGTGGAAATTGGAACTTTTTCTAATTTTTTGAAAATTTTGAGTGGCTAAAAACAGTTTGGTGTAGTAGTTAAATGATCAGGTCAGAAACCAGAAGCCTGCGAATTCTGGTCCCTCCTTAGCTATAAAACCAGATGTATGACTTTGGGCCAGTCACTCTAACAAAGACCCAATAGTAAACCACTTCTGAAAAACTTTGCTAAGAAAACAGCAGGAACTTGACTGGCAGTCAACGGGAATCAAAAATTTACAAAGGCACAAAAAACCAAACAAGCAAAAAGCATATTAGAAGCTAGGTATCACTTTGAGTTTGTGTTAAACAGGAGAATCAATATACTATGTCCATTAAAAATAAGTGTTGTGCATTATTCCACAAGAAATAAGCACATAAAATACAAATGAATCAGGTCTTTATGTTTTGTGTTCAGCCAATATTCTTTGGTGTGGGAACAATGGATTTACAAGTACACAAGATTACTTCTGTTGCAATACCTCCTCTGTAATTTTTGACTCCAAAACTGAAAGTGTTGTTTTTGATTACAGAAAAATTAAAATATTGGCGAGGTATCAGTTGTGTTTCATTTCTTATATAAATGATAACTAAAGAATTAAAAAGAATGAAGGCATATAGCCACAGCTATATTTAAATGCAAAAATCTAATTTTTAACTTTAGCTCACTGTTTTTTATACAGTATAAAATTTCATAATTTCAAGCAGGGTGACCCAAAGATGCATGGTTGTGAGGAAGTATCATAAAAGATGAGAAGGATAATAGTAATACAGCCTACTACATGGGTAAATATTCTTAGACCTAAAACAGTGGGGATTGTTTAGCAGAGTGATGGCACAAAAGAAAAATCTGACTAGTTGTGCCCTATAGCAGCATTCTGAAGGGAAGAGTTCAAACAGTTTACATTCAGGATGTGAGGGGCTTGTAGATATTTTCTCAGCCCTCATTGTAGCTCATGCAGTATACAGTTCTTGAATGGTTAGGTTAGGTTTATTTATGCCGCCCTTCTCCCAAAGGGTGGCGTATAACATGAAAACACATATTACAAAAGTTAAAAAGGGAGATTAAATAGAATATTTAAAAACCCCAACTGACATTTACAATGAAATTTAAAAATTAAATTTAAATTAACAATTAAAATTAATTATTTATTTTATTCATGCCAGGCTGGCTTGCTGGAAAAGCCAACTTTTAGGGCACACCAGAAGGACTGGAGGTCGGGAATTATGCAAAGCTCTGGGGGCAGTTCATTCCAGATGGAAGGCGCTCCCACAGAGAAGGCTCTCCCTTTGGGGGTCGCCAGCTGACACTGTCTGGCCGACAGCACCCTGAGGAGGCCAACTCTGTGGGATCATACTGGATGGTGGGAGGCTACTGGTGGCAGTAGATGGTCTCGCAAGTACCCTGGACCTAAACCATGGAGCGCTTTAAAGGTCATAATTAATACCTTGAATCGCACTCGGAAAACAACCGGCAACCAGTGCAGGCCGCCTAAAAGAGGTGTAACATGGGAGCACCTAGGTACCCCCATGATAACCTGCATGGCTGCATTCTAGACCAGCTGAAGCCTCCAAGTGCTCTTCAAGGGCAGCCCTATGTAGAGAGATTTACAGTAATCCAGGCGAGAAAGGACGAGGGCATGAATGACTGTGCACAGGGAATCCCGATCCAGGAAGGGGCGCAACTGACATACCAGGTAAACCTGGTAAAAGACCCCCCCTGGTCATGGCCATCAGGTGTTGTTCTAAACTAAGCCGTGTATCCAGGAGGACTCCCAGATTGCGGGCCCTCTCTGAGGGGGCTAAAATTTCTCCCCCTATCATCAAAGATGGTACAAGATGCACAAATCAGGATGATGGAAGCCACAGCAACTCAGTCTTGGAGGGATTGAGCTTGAGCCTGTTCGTCCCCATCCACATCCGCACAGCCTCCAGGCATTGGGACATCATGTTGAGTGACACGGGTCCAGCACACAAGTGACAGCACTGAATCTCCCCATAATCCTGTCCATGCTCTCGGGAGTCACAGGGTCAAACTCATCTCAGATAGTCTCCACACGATTCATCCCTGTCAACTCACCTGAATCTACCCAGTCAAAGTCCAAGCCTGTCTGAATCTGAGTGATTTTATTCTGCAGATACTGAACAAATTCCTCAGCCCTACCCTGCAAGGGGTGTTCCCCAGTTCCTTGATTAAGTAAGGAGCGGGTCATCCTAAACAGGCATCTGGGCAGTTATCTGCAGATGCGATAAGAGTGGGAAAATGTTGTTTTGCTGCTTTTATCGCCATTAAGTAGGATTTAATAGGAATTCATACTAGTGTTTGATTGGATTTGGACCGGCTAGCCCTCCAACCACTCTCTAGGTGCCTTTTCCAGCTTTTCATCTCTTGGAACTCCTCAATAAACCAGGGAGCAAACCAGGATCGGCACCGGGTCAGAGGCCGCAAAGGCACAACACCGTCCAAGGCCCCAGTGGCCGCCCTATCCCAGGTTTCCACTAGGGCTTTGGTCGAGCTGTGAGCAAGGGATTCAGGAAAAGTCCCAAGTTCCATCAGGAACTTTTCAGGGTTCATCAGGTGCCTGGGGCAGAACCATCAAGTCAGTTCCGCCTCCCTGCAGTGAGGGGTAGCAGTATGGAAGTCAAGCCTAATGAGGAAATGATCAGACCATGACAAGGGTTGGATAGAAATATCCCCTAAATCTACATCATTCATCCACTGTCCAGAGACAAAAATCATGTCAAGCATGTGTCCCCTGTTATTAGTGGGGTCTTGAATTACACTGAGTTAGGTCCATAGCCATCATAGAAGCCATGAACTCCTGCGCTGACTCAGATGTCTCGCCAATGGAAGGCAGATTGAAGTCCCCCAGGATCATAAGCCTAGGGAAATCAACAGTCAATCTGGCTAACATATGCAGCAGCTCCGGCAGGGCTGATGAAATGTAGCAGGGAGATAGGTACGTAACAAAAAGGCCCACCTGAACTCCAAAGCCTCACTTCACAAAAAGGACTCACACCTGCCTATCTGAGGCACAGTGACCTCCTGAAGTCTGAGACTTTCCTTAATAACCACTGCCATCCCCCCTCCCCTGCCCTGGGCTCTTGGCTGGTGAAACGCCCGGAAGCTTGGTGGGCATAATTCACTAAGGTGAACACTCCCCTCATGGCCCAACCAGGTCTCCATAATGCATGCTAGGAGAGTGGGGCATCAACCAAATGGAATGATGTCATGGGGAGATGGAATGGGAAGATGACATGTCCACGGGGGGACAGCCAACAATGTTCAAGGGGGTAGCATGAAGCTTATGTCCATCATAGCAACGATAAGTGTTAAGGACACTACGTAGGGGTAATGGCCAGGTGTCAAAATTGCAGCAGATGATAAATTGCGAGGTGGTGAAGTGGCAAATGATTGCGGCGGTGAGGACAATGGCAGCAGTGGCAGCTGCTCCAACAACTCCAACAACTAAGGTCTGTTCATGCCAGCCGCACTCATATCCATCACCAGGGCTACACTCTGTTGACCCAGTCCATAATGTCACAAGAGGAGGGGCCAAATAGCACAGTATGGTGGCCCAGGTAACAGCGGTGATACTGGAGGGGGCCACAACAAAGGACTCCCCTCCACTCCAACTGTGCCCACGCCAACTACCAAGGCCATCTCCCGCTGGCATCAATACCCATGCCAGCTGCCTCAATCACTCCCCACTCTTCCAGTCTATCACATCCATAAGTAAGGGGGGGAGCAACAAGGATAACACCACAGTGTGGGAAGTGGCAGCAGCAGAAACCCCAGACAGGCCACCCTGATTCCGCTGACCACACCCATACCAGCAGCCAAAGACACTCCCCATTCTCCATTCACTGCCAATCGCCCCTTTTCACTCACGATGTTCCGGCTACAAGGCAGGAAATCACAGCTCAAAGGTACCGCTGAGGTTCCAGGAAGTTCTCATAGCTGGACCTGGAACCAATGATGGAATAGGGTACCCCCTGCATGCTCCAAGAAGGACAATCATCTCCCCGAAGCTCTCCTCAAACACAATAGAACACTATCTTGGGCATGCGCCCGAGGTTCCCAGATAGAGATAGATAGATAACATTCCTACATATAGATAGATAGAGAACGTTGTACTTCAAAGGTTTAATCAATATGCTTTGTTTTCATGCAGTGCAATCCTATAAGTATTTATTTAAATTACTGTTACATTATACCTCCAAAACCATTCTTTGAAAGCTGACCTTATTCAGAAAATCAAAACATTAAATACACATTTCTTCATTTGCTTTGCTTAATCATCAGGGTGTTATCTCTGCAATCATGACAGCTAAAATTTTCGTCTCAAAATGATCAAGAGAGGTTATTGCATGGATTCTGATCAATACTTCCTGCAACACATTTCTCTTATCCTATCATTGTTATACTTAATTTTGTGATACTTTGTTATACATTTTTGCCAGGTTTATAGTGCTGAACTGATTAATCACAGCCTCCTAATTAATAGCACTCTGGTACAGATAGCCCATTTTAGATGCTTGGGTATGTTCTGTGACAAACAAGAATCATTACAGAGGTCCTGCTTTGATGACGTTTATTGCAGTTAAAAGGATAACATTATTCATGCATTCTTGGAATGGGTAACTGAAAATAAGATTGAGCACTGTTGCCATTGGTGTGGGGTTTTGTGTGCTACTGTAATGAATTCAACATTAATGCCTGAAGAAAATGCCCTTTGTCAGATAGGTCTGTTTTCATAGAATTAATCTAGATCCACAGCAATAGATTACAAATATATTTCTGGGTTCATGCCGAGTACCCAATCTTCCTAGAATGTCATCTGGTATACACATCGGTAAATTAGTTGGCCTCTGACTCAGAGGTGGGTTTCAGCCAGTCCGGTCTGGTACATGAATACTGGTGGTGGAAATCCAGCATCCGTTTGAATACCAGGGCCTCTGGAGGCCCTGTACCAGAACAGTCCCTCCCATGGCATGTCCTCCCTGCTCGCTCGGTCACTACTTTCTCTCTCGCCCCACCTGTCTGCACCATGCTTGCCCCACCCACCCACTTCCTTTGGTGGAGTGGAGGACTCAGCTGTTAGAAGAAGCTAGCAGTTCCTTCTCTTTGACAAGTGCCTTGCAAAACTGGGATTTTGCAAACCGCTTCCCAAAGAGAAGGAAGCAGACAGGGGCTTCTTCAGAGGAGCTGAACTTGCAATTGACCCTGGGTCAGTCAGCAGCCCACATGCTGCAGCCATGTGACTGCTCTGAGAGTGAAGCACATGGCCAGAGTGGTGGGGCCGCTCCAGAGGATCTCTCCTGGCCAGGAAGAATCACCAGGAGAAAGCCAACTGCAGCCGGCAATGGGATGTGAAGGAGCGGCCATTCAGCAGAGTCGGGAGTGTCTCCAGGTCAGTGGGGTGATGAGGGGGTTGGACTGGAAGCAGCAGGAAAGCAGGGGTTCAAGGCTATGCCCATGTAATGGTGAAAAAAAGAATATCCCGTCGTCTGTGCTGCATCTTCCCTTTGGAATGAGCTACCCCCAGAGCTTTGCATAATTCCCGACCTCTCTTCCTTCTGGCGGACCCTAAAAAGCTGGCTTTTCCTGCAAACCGGCCTGGCCTGAGTAAAATAAACTATTAATTTTAATTGTTAATTGTTAATTTTTAATTTAATTGTAAATTGTCAATTGGTTATTGGATTTTCTATTTAATCTTTTTTAAAAACTTTTGTAATATGTGTTTTTATGTTGTGTGCTGCCCTGAGTCCTTTGGGAGAAGGGGGTCATATAAATCCAATAAATCCTAATCCTGTGCTGCGAGGTAAAGGAAGGTCTTGGGAGAGACCTTCCCTCCCCTTCAGAGAGCCCATGTGGGGAGAGAGGAGGTGGCCTTGTTT
Source organism: Tropidonophis doriae (assembly GCA_026931265.2). Classification (NCBI taxonomy): domain Eukaryota; kingdom Metazoa; phylum Chordata; class Lepidosauria; order Squamata; family Natricidae; genus Tropidonophis; species Tropidonophis doriae. The sequence goes on from JAPKID020008138.1 coordinate 9,695, forward strand.
GAACACAGGTGGGTGATTTAGTGGCCAGTGCCTCCTTTATTTGTTTGGGCAGACAGAGAAGGAAAGGAGGTATGCGATAGCTGATGGTGAAGGTGCTCCCCTTCACCCTTGGGGATGGTGACAGCGGACTGCTTTATCACACGCCTGCTTTCTTTGCTGAGCTGCTATCACTGGGGTGCTTCCGAGACAAGTGAGGTCTTCGCCCTCAGCTATCACATGTCTCTTTTCTTTCTCCACCTGCCCGAACAAGTGACGGAGGCATGCGGAGAAAGAAAGGAGGCACGAGAGAAAGGAAGCACGAGAGAAAGCACCCCCACCACCACGAGCGAAGG
>JAPKID020008139.1:0-10026 GCA_026931265.2 Tropidonophis doriae
AGAAGAAGAAGAAGAAGAAGAAGAAGAAGAAGAAGAAGAAGAAGAAGAAGAAGAAGAAAAAGAAGAAGAAGAAGAAGAAGAAGAAGAACCACAAGAACCACCACCAGGCAGCCCTTTGGCAAGTGCAGCAAAAATGGCCAGGGAAGGTCAGAGCCCACTAGATAGGGCAATCCTGGAGCCCAATTGTTTGATAGTTCTGAAGGCTTCCCCAGCCTCCATGGTGAAGGTCTAGAATGGAAAGTCTTCTGTTGCAATACTATGGAATCACTTATAACGTTGATGAAATAGAGGCTCCATTCTGAGCAGCCATGCTTGGCAAATGGAAGTGTAGCATCCTTGCGGCATGTTGGCCGTTTTATCCTCACTCCTCCCTTTGTCCTCATTCCTTTTTTATTTTTAATTTTTAAATCTAATTCCAGCTTAGATGCAGAACAGGAGGGTGGCAGATTGTTCCATGTTATACAACACTGATGACTAAACTGAACAGCTGATGTGACAACTAGCAATCCTGATTTCGCCTCCTGAATGTAGCAGTTTATTTGACACAATTATTGGGCTGTTAAACACATCTGAGCAGCTGCATTTAGCTCATTGGGCCTATTTAGGCAAGTCTATTTGCATAAGTATTAAAAATTAATCTTAGGGTTGTAGCATCATTTTAGTAAGCTTGTGCGGTATTCATGTTTTGGTCTGTTAACCACTCTTTTTTGATAAGATTCCTTGCTAAAAGCCATTGATGCTGTTATTGAATTTTAGTTTATGCTGCTTGGGACAAATTATGATAAGGAAAAGGTTCTTATTTGCCAATCCAGAGAGTGTGATGAAGGGAAGCTATTTCAAGGGCCATATAAGCTACCAGACTGTGAACAAAAGGTGTGTGTGTGTGTGTGTGTGTGTGTGTGTGTGTGTGTGTGTGTGTGTCACGATCCCCATCAATTAATAGGTTGGTGCTCAGTGTTGGATTTATTGACAACTTGAAAATTTGAGAAGCATGTATTTTTTAGAAATACACTATATAGCCATGATGATGCATGACTACTCTCCATGTCGTATTGGTTTTATGTCACCTAATTCATAAGAAACGAAAACATATTGTTTGCAAGGGTGCCAACCTTCTCTGCTTAGTATAATGAAAAAGACAATTTAAAAAGTCAATATGTCAGCAGTTTAAAGGGACTAGATTTATGAGTATATATCCAAACAGTATATTTAGCTGATTAAAAAGGATATATATGCTCAGCTAGTTATTTCTTTCATATATACGCGCATGTATACTTCTATACATATTTTGCCTAAGGGGCCTTACCCAAAGAAGACAAAAAAGGGTTCCAGAGGTTGATCTTAAAATCCAAATAGAATCATTTGGACCAATAAAGGAGACTCTTTGTAGCCCAAGGTTGAAATGAAGGATCCTTCTGAAATGAATTCAGAGAGCACCAAGGATCCCTCAGAATAATTTGTATGCAAACACTATTTTAAGTCATCTACCAATTTCTATCAGTTTTGGCTTTTAAAGGTTTTAAATATTAAAATCAGCTCTGCCAAGTACATAAATTCTTCTTCGTTATCCTTATTTATTTTCTTAGTTCCTTCAATTTCATGACAAATAATTTATTTAAAAGGTAGAAATTATTCCAAAGGAAGTTTAGGCTTTTGTACCTTTGTCCCTGTGCCAATTCTAATGGACACACCAGCAGAAAAGCTTCTCCTTGAAGGTCTTAATTGTCAGGCTTGGAAGCCATAGTTTACATTGGCACTCAAGCCTGCCACATATTCAAACATATTCTACTGCAGGAAACTATACGGAGCATGGGAGATTGTAGTCATAATAACATTCTTTCTCAGAGAATCAAGGTCATTTTGTCCTTGCACCTGGACTGACATGGATGGGAGAAGTCTTCCTTAGTGACAGTGGCTGATTGGGGCATGGGATGGGCATGTGGGTGCTGAGGCAGGGTCTTGAACTTTCAGTTGGGTGGAGAAAACCTGGAAGCTTTCAGATTCAGGTTTTCCCAGATGTGCCAACATGGCTCTTCTAATAAATTGGAATTTTGAGGAAATTCTAATGGACTTTTTTTTTTTAGGATGCTATTTGGAACCCTGACATTAATGGCTAGAGAGGTCCAAAATGAGAAAAAGCTTTCAAATTGCTGTGCCTTTTGATATTTCTGGCTTTAAAAATTGATACTACAGTTTTTATGTTTGGTAAATTGGCAAGCAGTGTACACCTGTCATGAGAGCAATAATTTGATCCCTGGGCCTTTCACAGATGGCTACTTACCTGATGCATTTCTCACTTTCAGGTATTTTTAAAAGTAGCTTCATATAATGTCTATTCCGCAGTCAAAAAATTAGGTAACCATGACAGAAGTAGCAGAAGGTAGCATAGTTCCAGAAGACAAATGCTCCATAAGCAGAACATAAGAATTACTGTGAGGAAATATCTGTTCTTTCCAGATAGGACTGTAGATAGGAGCTATTTGGGGCTGTTAAAAAATTATCCTGAACTCCCAAGCCATGTGTACCTTCAAATATAGTACTAAATCCAAGAATAATGCTAACCAGCATATTTCATATTTTATAGAACTTTTAACCTCATCTAAGTCTAGTTCAAAATGTTCATGCATACAAACTTTCCCAATTTATAGTGTTTCTGATTTGTGAAGGTTCAATTTATTAGTCCTTATCTGGTCAAAAACTGCCTCCAAGAATTGTTTCGTCTCATTGAAATGGGATGATGATAAAGAGAGATTTAATGGCATAACATTTGCCATGTTTCCCTGAAAATACGACCTACCCTGTAAACAAGTCCCAGCCTGGATTTCATGCCTGTGCTAATATAACTCCTAGCTCAAAATAAGCCCTAGTTAAGCCCCACCCACCATCTGGTTGCACGAGGTGGGCCAAGGGACATGGGTAAATATTAAGCTAGGGTGAGGGGTGAAAGTGGAGCTGCCCCACATGCCCTGTACCTGCTTACCTTAGGACTGCTGCAGTGGTCTCCCACGCTCTGACATTTGTCACACTGCTGCCTGAGTTATGCAGGAACCACTTGAGGCAGAACACTGCATGGTGCATGGTGTCAGTGCTGCCGCTCACAACAGAATGTTGCATGGCTCATCATGCCATGCAGTCTCCTGCCACAAACAGCAGCAACAGTGTGACGAACCACGCGGCATCCTCTCATGGGCTGCAGCATTGGCACCATGCCCAATCCAATGTCCTGCCTCAAGTGGTCATTAGCAGGCACAGAAGTCAGGCAGTGGCCTATGGTGATCCTAAAGTAAGTGGGTAGGACATCCCCTGAAAATAAGACCTGGTGTTTATTTTGGGCACCAAAAGAAAATAAGACCGTATCTTATTTTGGGGGAAAGACAGTATATATATTGACGGCTCTTCAATCCAGATTGTATCTTCCATTGGTTCCATATAGATATTAGAATGAATTCAAGGAAAGACAGTACCCTGAGAAGACACCATCAGTGTCTGAAGTTGGAGATGAAAGAGCTGGCTTCAGCTTTCCAGTTTCCTAATACTAGCATACTGCAACAGAGGCAAGCTTTCCTGCATATATTTTGACCATATCTATATAGTACTTTCAATTAGTCCACAGGTTGCATCATAGCACAACAATTTCTGAATTAAGGTGCCTCAAATCCACTAAATTAAAGATTGTATTAAAAAAAATCCAAAAATTCAAGGGTCTTCAAATTGCTTTTGTTCACGAAGTTGTGGTCACTGCAGCAACTCCATGGTCATTTGATAATGATGTCTGACATTGCCTGCCAGTTTCCTATAAGGAAAGTCAATGGGGAAGCAGTAGGAAGTCAGAAGCTGCTCCTATTCCTATTGTTTCCCCCCCCCACCTGTGTTCATTCTGTTTATCTGTTCACTTATATAAATATTGACTTCTTATTGATAGTCTTTTGGCACTACAATTATTGTTCTGTTTATGATACTTAGCCTTTTTGGTCAATCATGACAGCATTGGGGTAGGGTTAAAAAAAAGTGGTCAGCCTAAATTTTAATGTTAATTCTGGTCACATCAGATTGTACTATCTTCCTCTCAAAGGATGACCCAAACGGTCGCAGGTTGTCTAGCCTTCTACTAAAAGTTGACAGAGTTTGCAATGAACTGAAAAACAAAACATCTTGTAAGTCTAAAGGGAAATAGAATCACTCTTTCATTTCAGACACAGAGTTTTCTTAACATTTCTCATGTGTTAGTAGGCAAATAAATTGGAAGAAAAGAAATTCCCCCAACTCTTTATTTCTTTTTTCTTTTTTACCGTTGGCCATACCCCAGCTTTTTCCATGAGTTCCTTGACTGTGAGTCCCTAAGTAATAGCAGCAGCAACAATTATTGTGTTACTACCGCAGCAACCATTTTTCTAGGTCAGATCTATTGTTTGTGCCCATTATTCAGAGAGGAGGGGGAAAGCGAACTATCCCCATTTGTTTTGAATTGTGAATCTTGAGAGAAAATCCTTTCTATCCTGGGGATATAGGATAGTGAGCAAAGGAGACATTTATTTTTTCCAGCAAATTGTCCCAGCTCTAATTTCACTGAAATGTAATTGTTTTTTAAAAGCCTTGAAAATTATATGTCTGTAAAGAATATAAATGCATCTATCTGTGGAGGAGGGCATATTTTTCGCTGCCCATGCACATATCTAGGGATAGATTGTGAAGTTTGTTAAGGCAACTGAGTTTTGGATGCCTACCAAGGGTACCTACCAAGGCTAATCAAAGAGACTAAAGAAAGTTTAGAGGGTGTAATTAATCCTGCAGTGCATATAGTCACAGAGGGAAGTATTTCTTCGTATAAAGTTCCTCCATGCATGCAGGTACTGAAAGTATAAGCCTTATCTACATGTTTCCATATTTGTATTGCTCAAGAGGGATACAGTGTCTTTAAGTGCACATTGCAGAGTTTATTTTTCGTATCTACCTCATCATAATGATTTCACAGCAGTTGTATGCTAATACTTTTCTTCAGCTTATTGCCAAACGTTAGGCTGCAAGAAAAGAAGTAATTTGATGAAAGAAAAAAAAATGTCAACAAAACGGGAAGAAATGTCAGGCAAAGTTAGATTTAGAGTAGATAAAATACAGAGGAATGTTCCATTTAGACAAAACAAATTTCTTGGTTATCATTCTGGTGAGGCTGTTTCTTTGGGTGAGATAATCCAGGAAGTATTAAGAGTTTTTAAATATATGCTTCTTAAAAATAATGGCAACAATGTGTTCATAATGATTGTACAATACCTGGCTCAGCCTTTTTTCTTCTTTCCATTCAATCATACCTGAGTCTCAGTAATTGCCTGGATAAGTCCCTCCAGTTTCCTTGCATGGTTTTTCAGACATGGTTTACATTGCCTCCTGTTCCTAGGGTTGAAAGAAAGTTACTAGCCCAATTCCACCCATCTGGTTTTGTGCCCAAAGTGGGACTACAGCCCTGGAGCAGAGATGTGAATAATCTAGTCTATTTTAAATGGTCACTGGGAAGCCTCGAAGTCAGTGATGGCTAATCTTTTCCGGACTGAGTGCTCAAAATGTGCATGAAACTGAACTCCCAAAATTCAATGTGTGCTCAGCCCTGCACATGTGTACCCCACATGCATGCACCCCACACACATGCTCCCTGCCCCCTGCACTTGCATAGCAGAGACCAGCTGGCTAGTGGGAGGTGCACGGAAATGCACGGCAGAGCAGAACTGGGATGATGGCCTGCATGCCCACAGAGGGCGCTGCATACCTTCTCTGGCACTCACGCCATAGATTTGCCATCACAGCTCTAAGTATAATACAAGAGAGATAACCCTCTGCCCTTTTTCTGTTTCAGCATATAACATTTAGAGATGAAATGCAGGTTGTCCTCATTTAGCAACTAATCTTTCAGCAAATATTTGAACTTGCAACAGTGCTACTTACAGCTAGTTCTCAAAGTTCTAGCTATTACAGTGACCCCTTGGCATGTGATCATGATCCAGGCACTAGATTTCTAACCATTGCAATATCTGGTGGTTACCCCATCATGATTTACAACCTTCCCTGTTGGCTTCCAACAAGCAAAATCAATGGGGGAAGCTGGCAGGAAGTTGGAAGTTGCAATCAGGTGAGGCTCTCACTTAACAATCTACACCAGGGGTGTCAAACCTGCACTGTCATGGCGGCATCACGTGATGTATTGGTATTCCCCCCCCCTTTGCTAAACTGGGCGTGGGCATGGCCAGTGCATGCTGCATCCGACTTGCAGGCCAGGAGTTTGACAGTCCTGATCTATATTTAATGACACTACTTACGTAAACAGGAAATAAGATGGTACCTTACTCCCATCCCCTGTAAGATGCTGACTGAAGCAGCTTTTCCTGGAATTAATAAGTAACCATTTGATGTGGTATGGCCATATGATCAGTACAAGAAATAATGTAAACAAGCAATTTCAGCTGACTGCCCAAGGTTACTCTTGAGTGTAGGAGGCTTTTTTACTGTTAAAATAAGAAAACAAAGTGTTACTACTGAAAAGAAATTCAACCACTGATTACCTTTAAAAAAGAGTTTTAAAACAAAGTTTTAAAAAAGGTCAGAAATTGATCTAAATATACCATAAGGGCAAAATACTAGTATAATATATAGGCACCTAGAGGAAGTACAGTTGGGGCAAGAGATACCGTGCATAGCACAGGAAGTTTTATGTACAAACTTGATACCATTCTGATTCCGCAACATCTCTCCTATTATTCTGTTATACCCTTATTCCCCCTCCTGAATCTTTTCCTCAACTACAAGCCTTATTTTTTTCCTTTTCAGAAATATAAACATATAGCACTTAAATATAAAATTTGTGCCAAGAATAAAGAAGAATCTATTTTAAATACCCCTTTGCTAAACATAATGCTGTATCTTGCAGTACATTATGAAAATTATATTTTGCACCATCATTATTACTGGAACTAAATGATGCTATTTATTATTCCTAGTCTCTAGAGAAAAAAAATATAGTTAACCCTTTTATGTTCATGACTATTGGAAAATAAAAAAAAAGTTTTCTTTTTGACTTGACCTCAATTTAGGAACCAAATTTTCTAGATTCAAATTTAGTTTGATACATTGGAATAAATTACTGTTGTGCTGGGAAATACAGGATCTCTAATTAATAGCACACTTTTCTATTTCAGAAATACAGCACCAAATGCATTCTAAAGCAGATGGACAGATACTTTCACAGTGTGTTTGTATCAGAGGTGGGTTGCTACCAGTTCGCGCCAGTTCTGGCGAACCAGTAGTGGAAATTGGGACTGGGTGGCCGAACTAGTAAGAACGGCAGGCTGGCCACTGCCATTGCCAGCTTGGTTTTTACTAATATTTTAATGTTCTTAACATGCGCAGAACAATTTGCAGTCAACTGAGCATGCACAGCGCATAGGCAGCAACGCCAGCAGCAACCCACCTCGGTTTGTATTGTACTTGTGTTTTTCAGGATGCAGTTTTAAAAATTGGCAAATGAATGCAGAGAATTAGCTGAATTGATTCTAATCATGCATTGGGCAACAGAAACTGAAATTAAAAGTATCCAATCAATGTGCTTTAGTGCAGTCATGTAAGCAGTGTTGTACAGCTGATCGATAAAACTGGCCCTGATGATCTTTATCATGTAGGACTAATTTGTGAGAACTACATAAGCATCACAAGATTTCTTCTCCAAGAAATATTAAATCCTACACACTTGGCAAGAATCTCACTTGTTGGCTGTTGACTGTTACAGTGATAGGAAAAAATGGCAGCAATAAGTCATGGAGAACCAGCTCCCAGAGAGAACTAGCTTCTGTAAGGTTTTCCCATCAGTTGGAAACAATCTCTGCTTTCTCCTAGATACTATATGTCTATCAATGTCTATTCCTAACAATGGACCACCATCCTTTTATCTTCCAGTATGCTCAGGAAAGTAATGTTACAACAACTAGAGATTGATAGAAGAGAATATTTGTAGAGATCATCCCAAAGGTTACATAACATTTGCTCTTAATTGGAGAGGCTTGATTTATTCAGGTGATTCATTCAGGTGCAGGGTGATAAAGCTTGTTGTGCTCAGAGAAGTTATTATCAAGAATATAGGTTTTAACAATGCAGAGCAGCAGTGCTAAAGTAATGTTATAATTAATGGTATTCGTAAACTTCTGTTGGTATCGAAGGACTTCCTTAGTTCAATATCTCCAAGCTGTTAAACAATGACACCCAAAGTTCTGACCCAGAGCTTTTGGAATATATCAGAAAATGGGAGAGATTGATTTAAGAAAATACATACATTTTCACATCTTTTCTGCAACATGTTACCGCAGAATAATATTATTTTCAGTATTACTCCTATCTTTGCTATATGCTTCCCTTCCTAAATCACATTAACTTTAATACTTTCATGAGTCAAATTTGAATCTGTGTTTGTCTTTGCTAGCAAACAGAAGTCCAAACTTCTTTTTTTTTTTAAAAAAAAGTTCTGCTTGTAAATCAGGCTCTTGGATTATTATACCAATGTGATATCCACATTTTTAATAGTTCTTGCATCAGGCTGTTTTTGCATTTGACTAATCTGCCACAGCTGCTCTCCCTAAATCAAGTTATTAAAAGTTGTTAAGCTGCAGTAATGCCACAAATTGCTTAGATGTGCTCCTAAATCAGGTAGCTGGTTTACTAGGTTTTTGTAAACAACAACAAGGATTTTACAAAATGTTTTTCTTTCCAATATTGTTAAGACATGGTACTGAAAAAGGATAGTGCCAGATTGACCCCTTGTGTCCAGCATTATAGCCTGTTCTGTTGCAAACCATCTATATGGGTGACGTTCTGTCTTAGCTATCTATATAATATAAACCTATTTACTATATATACAGCTGATTCTGAATGATAGTTAAATAGGATGTTGAGAAAAGCCATTTGAGAATGCTCTCTTCACATTTCTCCCTTGGTCATCATTAGATCAAGTGCAATAATTTTCTCTCTGTCTGGGTCTCTATATTTTGTGCTACTCAATAAAATTTATGACTATCTACCCTTTCTATAGACAGTGGGATTCAAATCAGAAAATGGTGTTAGATAGGTGTGTCACCAAAACAGGACATATATATTACCAACCAAGCTGTGAATTGTATAGTGTTGTCTGCAGGTTGAAACAAGGCACAACCTTTTCAAAAACCCCTCAGGAAATTTCAGCAATGTGCTTTCTTCATCTATATATTCTTGTTCTTCTGTCTAGAAGATGACAACCAAACAATGAGGATGTGGCATTCTTACAGCCCAAGTTGAGTGTCATACTATCTTCTGGTAATTTGTTTAATTAACCACTCAGGGTTCCTTCCCACAAATAAATCCTGTCAGTTGAAGAATAGGGATCTGCATCTTTTAGCTGCTCCAACCAAGCTGCAAATAAATAAATAAAAATCTAGGAATTGATTGGAGCTCCACATATTTGCTACTCGCTTTATTTAACATGTAAACCTTATGCCCTGATTATGAAGCGACATAAAACTAATGCCATTGGTAGAAAACCCTTGAGAGATGAGGATAGCAGAAATGGTGATATTATTTCCAATCTGGGTTAGAACCTTAAAACCATCCATTTTTCTTTTCAATCCATTTATCGCAAATCATTTATTGTGGCACCTTTCATGCGGGTGCACATGTGGGATTCAAGTACACCACAAAAAGCATGGAGCCATGAGAAGAGTCTTTGTGAAAAGAATAACCTAATTAAAAATGATGTGTCTAATCTCTACATTTCTAATTGAGAAATATGTATCAGGAACTTGATAAATTTGTTTTTAGCAGTCTCACGAGTCATCGTTTTTCAGCAGAACAAGTTACCACCACAAAAATTATGGGTCTGCTTATGGCTTCTGACTTGCAAGAAATGCATGAATTCCTCTACTGCCAAATTAAACATGAAATATATCATACCGTATATTCCGGCGTATAAGATGACATTTGAAACCCAAAAAAGTCAACCGAAAATCGGGGGTCGTCTTATAC
>JAPKID020008140.1:0-10026 GCA_026931265.2 Tropidonophis doriae
TCGCATTTTGTCCCTCCGTGTCTAGGACAAAGCAGGGGGGGGTGCACTGACCGCCGTCAGCTCCCCCTCCCCCGCAAGCCGTCCCTACAGTCGAGGGCCTTTTCGGGCCCCCTAGCCCCAGAAGGCACCGAGGAGAGAACGGCGGCGGACGAGCAAGAAAACTCGACCGTCTCCTCCAGAAGCCGGAAGCGATCTCCGGCAAAATATTTCTTAATATTGCTATAACATTTCCACAAATATCAACAAGGTGTCATAAAATTCAACACTGATCCCCACATTTCTTAAATTAAGCAAACAAAATCTTTCAGGAACATTCCATGTTGAATACATACATTCAGTTGCAATTCTGAAAAAAGCAACAAGGGAATTTCAAGTGACTTTTCAAGTCCCATTCCATTAATTCAGTACACACAGACCCAGTCCTGGCAACTGATGCAATAGCTAAATGTATGTACCTTGTACGGCAGGGGTCCCAACCCCTGTGCCTGTCCGCGGCTTTATGGGAACCGGGCCTCAGTGAGTGGCGCAACCCCCCCCATGCACGCATGCTCCGCATGTTCCCCCTCCCCCCTCTCCACCTCTACGCCGGCCAAGCCATGCACAACTCTTAGGGCCGGAGAGGAGGGGGCAGCCCCCTCGCCAGAGCATGGGAGAGCACAGGTGCGGCTGCTCGCACTGTTGGGGGCCGAGAGGAGTGAGTGAGCCGACTCACACACACCCCCGCGTGCGCAGGCGCCGCCTGTTCCCCCTCCCCCCCGCTCCTACGCTGGGCGGTCCGCAAAATTTTCTTTAAAATGAAACCGGTCCCTGGTGCAAAAAAGATTGGGGACCCCTGTTGTACAGCACACATTCTCCCTTTCAACCTCCCAAACTCACTGCTAGGAATTTCTGGGAACTCGAGGCTATATCTGAAAAGTGCCTATGTTAAAAGAAAATGGCAATACATAAATTGACTTTGGAATACTAATACAAAAGTTGGTCTTAGGTAAAATAATAGGCAACAGCATCAACATGAATTAGGATGTCTTTCTAAACTGAATTTGCTTGATGGTCAAAAAAGGTTAACCATAGCCACAATCCTAATACTATTATTCCAAAATGAATAGCTATAATGAAAAAAGCATTAAATAAAGTACAAACACATCTACAATGTTTCTGTTCATCATTTTGGGGTTGAACATAAATCCCAGTGATATGCCTAGGGGGAACAAAACTGGGTAGCTGCAGCTCATTACTTTATTGATAAACTGCCTGTTAATCAAAAAAAAAAGGTAAATTGGAAATAAGAAGCATTCTGGGGACTAAAATGGTCACCAGAAGAGTCCTCATTACTTTTCCTTTTGTTAAAAGTGTGAACAGTGCTAACCTATCATGGATAAATTCTGTTACCTTTCAGTATGTCTCATTAAATGTCAGTGCTTCAAAACAATACCTTTGACATGAGACCAAATGTTTCACCTATTTTTATGTAATGAAGTGACCACTTCTTCATTAATTCACTTCTATAATGCCTTCTCAACTAAATATAATTTGAGAAAACTTCAGCCTCAGAAATATTAAATATACTGATAATTCTTATATTTTAACTTTAGAACTGGATAAACCAATGTTTTTCAAACTTGGCAATTTTAAGATGTATAGACTAACTGCCAGATGGTAGGGGAATTCTGAGAACTGAGGTCCATATATTTTAAAGTTTCCAAGTTTGAAAAATTAGAAACACTTTTTGTTTCAAATATAGTCAGCTAGATCTATATACCGGTGGTCAAAGTACTCAATTCATCTGTGGACAATCAACAAACCTTACAGTGGTCAGAAATTTGAATTTTTGTAAATAACTCAAATCATAATTATTGCATTACAATACTCAGATTTATTTTTATGAAGCGGTGATCTAACAGAAAATATGGCGGAGGTAGAGTGCTGGATTATCTTTACACCCTTACATTTTCCTTGGAATTGTCAATAATATTCCTGTTTGCCAATCTGGGCTTTACTGAATGATATGAGGAGCAAATCTAAATTTTATGGGTTATGTGTGCAGGTTTAGCCGTAAGCCATCTGGGGAACAGAGTGTGTAAAATATTATAGATAGTCATTACTGTAGATGACATTTAGCAGCCCCCCTGATTTCTAAAATTTCACTAGAGACCGTTAGATACAGCATCCTGAAGTTCTCAAATCAGATGCCATTTACATAAATGACAGGGGCATAACCAGCAAAGTCAGCTGGTGCCCAGAGAAGAAAATACTGAAGCCACACAGCTCTGAAAATCTTCAGTAGACACCCATTCCACAACAGTTTTCCAAAAATTACCACCCAATTGCCATTTATATCTAATTGATTATGAGCCATCAAGTCAGTATTGGCTCTTAGCAATCACATACATTTTCTCCAGGATTAAATTTTTAAAAGTAAAAAGCTAAATTATTAGGCAAGAAAGAAGTAAATACAATATATTAGCTGTAATACTGTAATCCAAAATGTATCAAACAGGGCAACCTTTAGATGTGTATTCAGCTTATTCCAATCAGTATCAGAATTTTTTTTTCAATCACCTCAACTTCAGTGGCAATCTGCAATCAAGAGCAGCACTGGAGAAATGCTGGACTGGTTTTACACAACGCACTTAGTTCAGGCTTGGCTAGTTTGTGATTGTATAACCCAGATGCTTTGGCTAAGTCGCTAATCCATGGCTTAATGTCTCTCAGCCTCAGCAGTTTTAAGATGTATGGACTTCAAGTCTCAGAATAAAAAAGTTACAAATTTTTTGGGGGATGGGGGAAATACTGAAATAATTCTAGCAAATTTGATTGGGGAAAAAAGTTTTGGTATTTGTGCCCTCTCCCCAGCATCAAGACAACAAAGTTGCCTATAAAAGCTTTGCTATGAAAGAGTTTAGTACGTAGGGAAGGGAAGGAGATGCTCATGTATGTGGAAGTAAAGCAGCTAGAAAGGTATGTTGGAAGAAATGTCCTCCTGGGTTCAGTTCCAAGTGGGGAGAAAGACACTGGAAACATGGTGGCTGTGTGGAAAGATGGTTTTAATGGTGGACTGGATCAAACACCTTGAAGATGTTGGATGAAACAAAAAAAGGGAAGAGATGCTGAGAGAGCCTGAGTTTTATACCCTCTCTGGGCTTTTGAATTTGAGCTTGTATTCTGATTGGTTGTCAGACTCCCATGCAGGGACAACTCTGTAGGCTGTCTTGAGTCCCAGGCTTGGTTGAGCCTTGCTATGTGGTGTAATCTTCCCAGGTGCCATGTGGTGAGATGAGTAGAGCGCTAATCCTACCTGTTAGATCTAGGTCTATTAATTTGCCTATGAATAGACCTAGCTATCTCTTTATCTCTTAAGTGAGGACATCTGCTGTGGGCTTTTGAGGACGGAGGGAACTATTAAGAGTGAGTCTGTTTCCTGCGTAAAAACATGTTTCTCCATTTCTCATCCAGGGAAATATAATATTCTGCCTTTTTAATATTTCCTAGAATATTTCATCTTTCTAGGTGAGGAATGGGTGCTAACTTCCTACAGTATGCTTTCTCTAACAGTACTCACAGGGAGTAGGAGTAGGAACAGTAGGAGTAGCAGCAGAGAAGAGTTAACAGTGGGTAACAGTAGGGCAATATTTTAGTTACTTGATGTGTTGTTTAGGGATCTATGAGGCTGGCTTTGTGTGTGTCTTGAGCCCACCAAACTGGATGCAATTTTAAAATATCCATGATAGCTTTTGACTATAAATTTAAACACGCCATTTAGGGCCAACTGCATTCTCAGCTGCCCCCAAATGCGTCCCTTTAAGATGCAAGGTATTATAGAAGTGAATTAATAAAGAGCTGGTTGCTTCATTACATAAAAATAGGTGGAACATGTGGTCTCTTGCGTCAAAGGTATTGTTTTGAATCATGAGACAAACTGAAAGAGAACAGAATTTATCCAGGGTAGGTTATCACTGTTCACATTCTTTGACAAAAGGCAAACTAATGAGGATTTCTGGTTTTAAGAATTAAAATATACCACTTGGTGCCAACTGCATTCTCAGCCACCCCCAAATGTTTCCTCTTAAAAAGCAAAAATCAATCCTGTTGCACTTCACATGTCCTGCCTTGTGGAATCACATTATGCATGCATTCCAGATTAAGTTCCTGGTGCTTATTTCCTTGGAAAAGAAATCCCTGTTTGTCCTTTCATTCATGGGAGCGGAGCGCTGTTGGTTGTTGAAGAATTCCTTCACCTCAAAGAGGGTCACTCCAAACCTAAGCAGAGAGGGAGCTGAGCGTGCAAACTGGAGGACTTGGAACAATTCTCGAGTTGCACTGCGATTTTTATTTTTGGCAATGCAGCCGCCACAGTGTGAGCGGTGACCCACAACAAATTAAAAGAGAACGCGAGACGCTGGCTATGTGGTTTAATTGCTGGCCATCAAATAAGACGGGGAATTCTTTCTCAAGGTGGGGTTTTGGGATTGGATCTGCGGGGTTACTCTTGGTTAGAAGACACCGATTGTGCAAATGACATTTAGGGTAAGTAATCAGGTCTTTTTTCAAGAAATTGGTCTCCTTTAGCAAATTAAATCATGCAACTCTGTAAGGGTATTAGTTGATTTGGAGATATGTATAGGGAAATAAGGCTAAGGCTGAGTTTAGATTTAGCACTATATTAAATATAAGGGTCGTAGAACCTGTAGAACAAGGTAGCATTTTCCATTCCTGGGCTATCGAAGTGTATCTTCAAGCTTTTAGAATGCAAGACAAAGATTTTGATCTTACAGTCTGCTTTCCAGGGACATTTCATTCTGAAATTTCTTTAAATCCCCAATTACAGTGGGGGGGGCGGGGGAATACTTGATCCCTTGGTGATTTTGTACATTTGCCCATTGACAAAGAAATGATCAGACTGTAATTTCAATGGTAGGTTTATTTTAACAGTGAGAGACAGAATAACAAAAAAATCCAGAAAAACTCATTTCAAAAAAGTTATATACTGATTTGCATTTTAATGAGTGAAATAAGTAAATTTGTATTGCTTTTTAAAGTGAATCACTTCCTTACAATTAGGATTCAGAAAGAGAAAAATAATTGGGGTATGCCTCAAACTAATTAATCACAGTATTGTTCAGATCCAGATTACATTTGTCCTTTATATAAAACAATTTGTCTTAAGTAACTAATGTATGTCATGATTTCAGGAGGATCCATGTGTAAAACCAGCTGTATATATGTATATACAGTATATAAGGAAATTGCTTTTAGTTCAATAGAACATCCAAATTCAGTCTTATTCTTAACCCCTCTATCTTGGCTTTCCTTCTATGACCATGGAGAAATTAGATTATGGCAGGTCAATATTTTCCACACTGAATCCTCATTATTTGTGGTGTGTTTCAATTTAGACATTTGTTAAATAATGCCCAAGAAATTTAGACAAATGTTGACTTGCCATAATTTTAAAAAAGATCTTATTTATATAGCTCATTTATTTAAGGAAATTGTAAGTTTATGACTCCAGGCTTTGTACATTTGTGAAACACAATTGAACAGAAATAACAAAATATCATAAGAGAAAATAACTACAGCCATATCCATTTCCATAATCAATCAGTAGAATGGATTCAATTACTATCATTTCAGGAGGAAAATGCCAGGTGCTTCAGCTATGTGAAAGACTAATAAGAGTTGGAGCCAACATAAGGGGGGGGGGGGCTAATTCTGAAGAGCAAACACAACACCAACTGACATATTTTAATGACAGAAGAAGGGTTAATATCTTGGATAGTTTTGCAGTATAAATGTTGAGATGATGATGGAAGCCAGTCAGGAAAATAGAAAGGGCTCTTTTCCGTGGCCAAGTTAAATATGCATTCTAATTTTGCAAAAATGTTTTGGAGCAGGTGCATTCAAAAGAATGAATAGTGCTAAACCTGTGTTTAAAAGCATCCTGAACAATGGCTGACAGGCATAGAGGTATTTGCTGGAAATGAGATGAGGGCAACATTATTAGGATGGAGTAGAAAATAAAAATAACTTAGACGCAAGAGAGGGAAGACTCAAATAGGTCAGGACAACTGAATATGAACACATTTTTATCAAGGCTGAATTAGTCGTTTTAATGCCAGTGTATCTACATATGCCTAAGCTTGAAGTTTATGAGTCATGATTTATTAATCAAATTACAGCAGTATATTGCGGCAATGCTTAGATTCTATACATTTACTTTTAAAAAAATAGCAAACTACATTTCAACTAAATGAAATGTGTGAACCCACCAATTGCTCTTTTCATCTAGTATTTTTGACTGTGATTATTTTGACCAAAATTAAGTGAATCGTGATTTATTCAACTCAATTTTATGGAGTCACATGGCACAAAGAAGCTGGCAAAGCAGGAATTAGTCAGAGTCCAAAGTTTTGAAAAAGAGAAGAGAATCCACTTAAATTTGGGAGCCAAGGAAGAGAAAAGAAACTCGTTTGATTTCTGTGTTCTGCAATAAGCAGAACTTCTGCATAAATAGGATTCGTTTTGGTCAGCAATAAAACAATTTATTAACTCATACTCTGCCCTTAACTAGTTCATGTGAGACTGAATTGGTGGAATGAAAGAAGTACCTTCATGCCCCTGTGAGATCTGACAAATGGGCTCTGTTAACATATATTCCAAATAGGTTTTAGCTCTAAAAGTATTCTGCTATAATACTGCAGAGCAGTATTTCTCAACCTCAGCAACTTTAAGATGTGTGGAATTAAATTCCCAGAATTGGATGCTGGCTGGAGAATTCTGGAAGTTGAAATCCATACAATTTGAACAGTGGTGGGATTCAAACATTTTTACTACAACCAGTTCTGTGGACTTGGCTTGCTGGACGTGGCAAGGGAAGGTTACTGCAAAATCCCCATTTCTTCCCGATTAGCTGGGAATTGGAAGGCAGAGAATAGATGAGGTTGGGGCCAGTTAGTATTTACCAGTTCTCCGAACTACTCAAAATTTCCCCTATCGGTTCTCCGGACCAGGTCAGAATCTGCTGAATACCACCTCTGAATTTCAAGCTCCTGAGATTGTGAAACACTGTTTTGAATTGCACAAAGGAAGCTAACCCTCACAGAATTTTTAACACGACTAGCAACATCATATGAAATTCCTTGTAATTAAAAATAGGAGAAAGATTACTTTGAGGTTTTTTTCTCTTTCTGTTGTTGCAGTATTTTGTCATCTTAAAATAATCTTTTGGAAGGCTCCTAAAAAAGAAGGCCAAAATGACCAGAACTGAGGAACTGCCAGATAGCCATACTTCTGAAGAATTTTATGAAAAATATGAACCTAAGGAAATCTTGGGAAGGTAAATATTTGAAAGTAGGTGCTATCGTAATAAGTAATGTGGTATGTGACCCTTAAAAAATGCATTTGCTCCTTTAACCAACTTTGCCAATTTCAACACAATTAATTCAGAACATAGCAAATTAATTTAAATATATTTCAAATAATTTAGTTACAAGAACAGATAATTGAAGATAATGAATTGTAAAACTTCAACTTCCTGAAAAAAGGAGGGTAGGTGTAGTCAAAGCATTTAAGTAAATATTGAAAAAAAGTACTATATTTTAAACTTTTCATAAATATGGTAACAGATGGAGCTGGGTATAGTTTTTCCTCAGAAGAGACTTCCAGAGAATCATGCTATTGAACAGAAAGTCTGAAAATACTCTACCTACAACAGTCTGGATTATAAATCCTACAATCTAGACATAATTTGCTTTTGAGCAGCCTATAACTATACATGAAGTTGGTAGTCTTCCTGGCTATTCCCTGATACTGGATGCATGGGATGGAATAACTGTATTTCACCCTATAGCCGTGATGGCGAAGCTATGGCACGTATACTACAGGTGCCACACAGAGCTCTCTCTCCTGGTACGCTAGCTATCGCCCCAGCCCAGTTCCAGCGTACATGCATGCGCGCATGTACTGGGGGCACTCACATTGCATTTTGAGGTTTTACGCGCATGCGCAGGCCCCTCCATGCCCCATTTTGGGCCTGGAAGGCCTCCTGCACCAAACTGGAAGCCAAAAATGGGCAAAGTAGAGGGTGGGGTGCACACGTACATGTGAGGGAGTGCTTGCATTGAATTTTGGGGCTGCACGCATGTTCACATTAACTCACGTGCACACTTTGGGCACTCGGCACCAAAAAGTTTAGCCATCACTGCCCTATAGCTTTTGCATTTCTGTTAAGATATTTTGCTATTTTGTGAAGACAATGCTTATAAGCATTTGTAATGCCGTAGCATTTCCAATAACTACCAATTTTAATAATCCATTTATCCTTGCTACTCCTCTTGTCACTTTGAACATGAGTGAACAAAGTAACACAGCCTTAGAGATCTGTGTGTGTGCATGTGTGAGTTTGATTCTGTCCCTCTCTCTAAGATTTATTTTGTGTGGACTGTCTTTTCAGAGGAGTAAGCAGTGTTGTCCGTCGATGCATTCATAAAGTCACTCGACAAGAATACGCTGTTAAAATTATAGACATCACAGCTGGGAATCTCTCCCCACAAGAAGTTCAGGAGCTGAGAGAAGCCACTCTGAAAGAAATCAGCATCCTCCAGAAAGTGTCTGGACATCCTAACATTAGTAAGTTAGATTTTGCTTCCAAATCACCCTAGTGGCACCATAGCAATATACCAGTGAAGACAAACAAATTGAAACTACTATTGGCTAGGTTTGCATGATATGCCTAACCATCCCCTTCTTAATATATCTTGCAGAGTGATTATACACTATTTAGAACATAGAGCATATATTCCATTGGCCAGAAGGAACCTTGGAGATCTCCTAGGGACCTAGTCCAACCCCCTGCTCAAACAGGAGATCTTACCTTTCTTCACACAGGGCTGTCCAATCTCTTCTTGAAAACCTCCAGTGATGGAATACCCACTTCTTCAGGCATTCCACTGATTAATAGTTCTAGGTGTCAGGATTTTTTTCCAGATTGGATCCTTCTTTGATAAGTTTCCATCTGCTGCTTCTTCTTGTCCTGCCCTCACGTGCTTTGGAGAATAAATTGATCCCTTTTCCTTGTGACAGCCCTTCAAGTATTGGAAGGTTGACTATTATGTCACCCTTAGTCCTTCTCTTTGTTAGATTTGACATACCTAGTCTCTTTAGCTGTTCATCATATGGTTTAGCCTCTTGACCAGGGGTGTGAAACTCCGGGCCCATGGGCCAGATGCCTCATGTGCTGGCCCCGCCCTCGCCTGGTTTAACAATAGGCGAAAAAGTCCCAATATATCACATGACACTGTGTGATGACACAAGTTTGACACCCCTGCTCTAGAGTACTTTAATCAATATTCTTACAAATATATTTCTAATTTTGGTAGCTTCTACTAATTTTAAAAATGGAGAATCCAATATCCTTCTGATCAACTAGAAAAGCATCCAATCTACCATCCACTTTTATTGTTTGAAGGCTGCTGATCTTTTCCATTTCAACCAGTGGTCCAGATTATCCCCCTTTTCCTTGCACTACTTGGGATGGTATATTTTCCAATTTACTGATGAATTAGCATTATTATAAGAACAGGATATAATTTCAAGAGGAAGAGTGTATGTTTGGAAAAAGAGTGTCCCGTTAATGTTAGCTACAATATTACTAAATGTCTATAGTAGTGATGGCTAACCTTTTTTGGCTTGCGTGCCAAAAGCAGGGGGAGCGCAGAGGGGTCGTGCGTGGGTCTGCCACACCCATAATGCTATGTGCGAGACCTCCTGCTTTTGGCATGCTGTTTGTGCCGTCCCCAGGCTCCAGAGGCTTTCTAGGAGCCTGGGGAGGGTGAAAACTGCCACCCTCCCACCTTCAGAGGCTTCAGGAGCTTCCCTGAAGCCTCCAGATGGTGAAAAACAGCCTCAAAAGAAGGCCTAAATCAACTGGCCAGCACACACAAGCATGCTGGAGCTGACAGGGCAATGCCTCGTGTGCCCTAAGTAATGGTTCCACGTGCCACCTGTGGCACCCGTGCCATAGGTTCGCCA
>JAPKID020008141.1:0-10025 GCA_026931265.2 Tropidonophis doriae
ATTATTGTTATTTAAATCTGTTAAACTAAAAAGCTATATGCTTTTTATTTCCAAATAGTGTGCTTGCTGATATAATCAAAGCCACCTCAGATTTCTTTGTTCATCTGTCCAGGATCATCAAAGAAATAATTTACCATGGGAAAATGACAGATAGTCAGCCATATTGCATAAACACAGTTTAAAAGTAAAACTCAGCTCTGTGAAGAGTGTGCTGGGTGTTTGGCTACTGCTTTTAGTAAAAAGCTATTTACAGAGTTTAAGGCTGCATGTGACCTTGGTCTAGCTTTGAGTTTGCAATTTAGATGTCTCCATCTAAATCTGGATAGATATGGTCAAAAAAGAAATGCAAGAATGAGAGAAGCAGGTAGAAGTAAAATTAAAACAAAAACAAAAACAGGGGAGTGCCCGAGAAAGGGACAATAATGTAGGGAGGGGTTATGGTTGCTCAAGTTGTGTGCAGTCTTGAGTTTCGAGTTCTGAAAGAATACCTCTACACACTGCCTGGGTGTGGGTACACACTGGATGGATGTCCTTATAAGCAAATTGTTAAAGAAGGTTTTACAACGTTATCTGATTCCAACAGCATGGACTTCTTAAAACCAAAGATTTAGATGTTTTGTATTTTCTAAATCCAAATGATATTTGCATGAGCAAACAAGAAGTCTTTGTTAAAAATATCAGTTTTCATAACTCCAAAGTGGTAGCTGTTTTAAGGAACACAATAAGATTTTGGTCAATGCACAAGTATACAGTAGAAGTAAAATGGTATTATTATTAAAGCTTCTTCCACAAGCAATATTGTTTACATACAGAGGCAAAAAGTCTGTATATTGTTATATAAAGAAAGTATACACAGTTTTAATATGGATATGTGCATCTATTGTAATTGCTTTTTTTTTCCTACATGGAAGGAAAAATATTAACCTTATGTTCTCTAGAGTGAGGAAGCTAGTCAATGTTAGGCAATTTTATAGATGGCATTACTTACACTGAAACAGGATTATCACAGAAGCAATCTTACAATTCATTTATTCCTCTAAGCCAGGAGTAGACAGTTAATTTTCACAAAGGGCCATATCAGAAACTAGGAGTATTGCGGAGTGCAGAACCAATAAGGCCGTGAAGGTGCATAGGCATGCATGCCAGAGAGCAGTCGCTTTCAAAATAAAAGCCATCCACACAGGCTGGGCAGGGTCAGTCAAAGGACCAGATGTGGCCTGGGGCCCTAAAGAGCCCAAGTCTGCTCTAAGCTAATTATAATATGGCCTAGCTAATTTGGTCTTTGAAAACAAAATGGCCTGTAATGTACCAGCCCACTGTACAAACCCTAAGACTGTTCTTTGTTTATACATAAAATATATCTGCTTGGTTACTGTACCCAATGTATATCTTTCTTTATCAGGTTGCTAAGACAACATTCCCTAACAATTCGGAACAGTGAATCTGTTGATGCTCCAAATGTTGCTGAATTTCTGGGCTTTAGATTCTTCAACTTCATTTCCCAATTATCCTACTTACAATCTACATGAAAGAGTTAAGAAAATGCTTGCTGCCATGTAATTAATTAGAAGTATTCTATGATAATGAGTTTCAAACAGAGTTTCAAACAGATTACCAAAATTCCAAAACAATGGTCACCCAAGACAAATTAGGAATTGGCATATGAAAGAAAATCTCTTTCCATTTAGCTTCCATTTATTTAAGGAGATGGGAATGCGTTGATGGGTCAGTTCCTGGGAAAATTTTTAGAATGGAGTGAATACAAAACATGCTGGAATGAAATGAAGCATAAACAGGCAGAAAACAGAGAGGGCAATAACATCATAGGGTTATCATGTTATTGTTCAGCATCTATATCTATATGGAAACTCTGATATTGTTCAAAGGTATTCATGAAAATCAAACTCTTGCTTTCAAGCTATAAAACACATTAATACTCCATGGTCTTTGTTTCTGAGAGATGCAAAATGCAGTTATGAGCAAGGAAGATATTATAAAAGCATTTATGTCTATTATTTTGAGAAAAATAATAGTCCTTGGGAGGCAAAGAGAATGAAGGTGAACGCTGTAGAGTCATTACAGGTCTGGCAGAGCGGGTATACAGCCATCATGATTTATGAAGGGTTCATAATATGTTATTATGCATGGTAAATACCTGCTAGGTGTCAAGTTTTAATTTTTTCTTCTTCTGCATATAGACCAAAAGCTTTGCCAACTGGGTTTACTTCACCAAAAAATGACTAAAATCACTGTCCATCTTACTTCTGTTGTTTCCAACAGGTAGATGAAAATATCCCCAAATATCTAATTCTAGGCTACAATAATATAATCTGAAATAGAAAGATTAATGCCAAAAGGTTTTGTTCCAGCAGTTTCCTATCTAATCCAGCTTTTTAGTTTATAACCCAAATTCTGCATGCCATCCAAACTGTTTAATTGAAGAAATGGTGACCCAATCAGTCTCTGAGGTAATTTCCTTCCTTCCCACCAGCCCAATTGAAGAGAATTTATATGGCATTTCATAAACCCCTGAGCTGGCATAAGTCTTTGATTAAAAAAAAAAGAAATTATTGAGGGATGCCATGGTGTTAAGAATCATCAACAACTTAGTAGGAACTTACCACAACAGACAATAGTAAAAGTGGGGAGGAGAATCAGCAACCAGGGCAATAGAGGAGAAAACAGAAAGTATTTTAATTAAGGAAAATCAAAAAACAAATAAGCAGCATTTGGCAGCAAATAAAGGCAAACAAACATTCTACAAAATAAGAACTGGCTAAAAAGCATGCAACGAGAGATTAAAGGCCACATTGGGAAAAATGTCCAGCAAGAGGAAATGTCAAGTGCAAAGCGGTGAACAAGAACATAAACCATGGGTGTGTTTTATCATGCAGTAAAACATTCCTTGACTATGTTAAAACTGTAACTGAGGAGAGGGTGTATTTCAGGGGTCGATTTAGCATCACACATATTGAAAAGACTCCCCTTAAGCTGTCCTCCGTTAACTGGTCACCGAACAGCCATATAACTGGGAGTGCCTCATCTGTCCCTTTGTATCGTTTTGTCTCTTGCAACAGATTTGTGCCAACTACAGGTAGTCCTTGACGTATGACCACAATCGAGCCCAGCATTTATGCTGCCGAGAAATTTGTTAATTTTATGACTTTTCTTGGCACATTTGTTAATTGTTGAATCACTGCAGCTGTTAATGGTGGTTAGGTGAATCTCGCTTTCCCGGTGAATCTGTTTGCCAGAAGTTCACAAAAGGTGAACCTGAGACACTGCAACCGTCATAAATGGGAGTCAGTTGTCAAGCATCCAAATGTAAATCATGTGACCATGGGCATACTGCTACAGTCATAAGTGTGAAAAATAATAAGTCACATTTTTCAGTGCTGTTGTAACTTTGAACTTTGTACTTAGACTTGTTGTAAGTTGAGGATTATCTGCATTAACCTCAATGGGAAACCCTTCCTTATGAGAGAGATATAACTCCTAAGATTAAGTATTGCTACAAAGGTGGCAGATGCTTTTGATTTCTTGTGATGTCAAAAGTGAGAAAACTGAAAGAGTGAATTGTCTTATCTTCCCCAAAGTAGCCAGGGTTTGTAGCGGAAATGATAAATGGGAACTATTTATCATTTCTTTCTAAGCTGTCATAAAGTCTCTAGATTTGTAATTATAGGGGGTTTCAACTTACAACCATTTAGTGTCCTTTCAAGTTTAAAACAGCACTGAAAAATGTGACTTGTGAGCAGTTTCCACACCTATGACCATAGAAGCATCCCCAGGGCCATGTGACCAAAAATTCAACTGGCATGTATTTATTGTCCTGGCGTCATTTGCTCACCATCTGTGAAACCTTCCCAGCAGGCTTTCAACAAGCGGTCAATAAAGGAATCCAGATTCGCTTAATGTCTGCATGATTCACTTAGCAACTGCAGTGATTTGCTTAACAACTGGGGCACAAAAGATGGTAAAATGGGGCAAAACTCACTTAACAACGGAAATTTAAACTCAATTATCGTCACAAATCGAGGACTACTTATAGTAGGCTTACATAGACGGTGTGTGGCCATACTTGAATTTTCTTTTGTGAGAGAGATTTTATATGCTGCCAAGTTGCAGGTTGGGTTTCAAAACAAAATCTGAATCCATGAGGGTCTTTCTTGACGCTGAATGGCCATGAATCCAGGAAGTCTGACCTCATGTGCTCTGAGTATCTTTGGCTCTATTTGCTAGTGCCTTCCTGAGCAAAAGTTCTAAAGATCCCAGTTCTGCAGTGGGAATGATCAAAATAAAGGAGCACGAGCCAAGAAAAAGCAGAAAACATTTTCACAGTACATTTTGTGAGTATAGGGGACTGATTAAAACAACTAACTAATATATATATATAACTATTGTAACACCAAACAAAGGTGCAGATTTTTAAAAATCTCATCTAAAACTTCTCCACATGAACAATATGTATTTGGATATGCTGGCATTATTTTCAGAGGACGATCAACATTTTGTTAGCACATATTCCACACAATTATAAGGAGGCCACATGCAATGAGTTTCCCCTGATATTAATTCAGGACCTACATGCTTAAATGCAGTGGATTCCATGGGGACACGACGCAATCAGGAATTAAAGAGGCAAAATACCAAAGGAGCAGAGGGCAACACCTGTGCCAAAGGGAGGAGCTTTTACACAAAAAACAAAAGTTAAAAGAATTTTATATATATATATATATAAAATATTTTTACTTAGCTTGTAATTTAATCAGTTCAATTTTTCATCACTTTCATGGATGTAGTTTAGGGCAGTGTTTTTCGACCTGAGCCACTTTAAGATATGTGGACTTCAACTCCCAGAATTCCTCAGCCAGCATTGCTAGCTCAGGAATTCTGGGAGTTCACCCATCTTAAAGAGGCCCAGGTTGAGAAACACTGATGTATGGTAAATTGCAATCAAATGGACATGTTGCACTTAAACCTGCAAAATTCTTAATTCTAACTAATTGGAAGTTGGGATTAAACCTTCTGGAAGTTTCCATTTTATCTGGCTGAAAGATTCATGTGAAAAGTTACATCTGCTGAATTTCTCTATTCTATTTGAAGTGTATACATGCATGGATGTCCCTGAAACTATGAAATACAGGTAGTCCTTGATTTACAACCACAATTGAGCCAACATTTCTGTTGCTAAGTGAGACAGTTGTTAAGTGAATTTTGCCCCATTTTACAACCTTTCCTGCAACAGCTGTTAAGTGAATCACAGGATTTGTTAAGTTACTAACACGGTAGTTAAGTGAATCTGACTTCCCCATTGACTTTGCTCATCAGAAGGTCAAAAAAAGGTGATCACATGACTTTGGGATACTGCAACTGTCATAATTATGAACCAGTTGCCAAGCATATGAATTTTGATCACGCAATCATGGGGATGCTGCAACAATTGTGTGAAAAACGATCATGTCATCTTTTTCAGTGCCGCTGGTAACTTTGAACGGTCACTAAATGAACTGTTGTAAGTCGAGGACTACCTGTACAAAAAAATCTGTTGTACAAATGAATCTGACAATCTTGGTTGCTCTTTTAAACTAGCCACCCCTCACATCTATCTACCAGATACAGCAGACTTCAGCATTCAGAATTCCAAATAACGGTCAATACAACATGCAAGGAAGCAAAAGCTTGAAGAAGCTTGTTTTATTCTATTAACGCTGATTTGATT
Organism: Tropidonophis doriae; assembly: GCA_026931265.2. Lineage (NCBI taxonomy): Eukaryota > Metazoa > Chordata > Lepidosauria > Squamata > Natricidae > Tropidonophis > Tropidonophis doriae. Next base: position 5,723 of record JAPKID020008141.1, read on the forward strand.
TAAATTTAAGGCAATATCAGGAATAATTTTGGGCTTCAGCAAAAAAAAAGACCACTGATGATAAAAAAGAGAAATAAAACTGATATAACATCTATTGATTTGGATTCTTTAAAAATATTAAATTTTTCATTTCTACCATTAAATCACACTTCTACCTAAAACTAAGAAAGCTTGTACCAGATCAAGATCTCAAATTACAAAATTCAAAAGTGTGTTGCCAACTGTTATTTTGCTTGCCCTTTGTATAAGCAAATATGCTGATTAGTTTGAAACTATTAACCATAACTTCCCAGTTTTGACCTAAATGAATGACTGTATTAATTTATTAAACATGTACCTTAAATATTTTACTGTGGCCCTTACTAGAAAAATAATGCTGAATAATGTTATACAAATGAGATAAAGTTGGTAGGTTATGTTTAGATTTGTGGTTGCTGAAGTCACAGCTACTTTTTACAGGTTGGCAATTTTTGTGTTGGATCATAATGTAATTTGAAAAGTACTAGAGACATTGAAATTATGCATCATATAATCAAAGCAAATACATGTACTCAATGGGGTACTTGAAACCCGTGCTCTAACTGGACGTTTGGGAGCTAAGTGTTAATCAGAATTAATTTGGTTTTTGTTTCAGTTTTGTACAAGAGACAAGTATATACAATTCATAAATAAATACTTGTTATGATATGAGTAAACTTAGGCATTTTTGCCTTCAAACTCCTTGAACATTAGAACTTAAATCGACCCCTGTGTTGGGGGTAAGAACATGGTAGGAAGAAATGATATTCTAAGTCAATATAGATGAGAAATAAAATTAACACAAATAACAAACTCACAATGGTAAAAATGGTTCATTCCCTAGAGAACCTCATTAGTGTCATAATTCATGCACTACCTAAATTGTCTAAAATGACCACAACAGTTTTACTAATACTTTTTGGTTAATTAATTCAGATCAATCAATAGCAGACAGCAACAGATACCCACAACTAGCATATGCGGGCAAAGCATTGGCAGGAGGCATCAAACCAATCCATTAGTCTTTTTTACTAGCTAAAACATTACCTACCTCCCAGCCAGTACTCTGTATAATAAAAAGTAAAAAAAAAAAGTATGTAATAGAAACAAATGCAGAACTTTCTTGACATGCCATCAACAATAAAGCAGTATACATCTACAATGGTTTAATGATTTTTAGGGGCCACATATTTACATTCGCAGTTTTTTTTTCATTTCACCAGAAGAAACATCATATGGGAAAAAAGAACCTATGGGAATAAGATATTTTTGCTGACTGCATTGAAGGCTAACTGCAGAGGATATGACCATGCATGTCCGCCTCCTATATAGATGTTCTATTCTAACTATCTGTTCCTTTCTCTTCATTGTGAAATTTGAAGGGGAATGTAATTAAGAAAATACCTAACATAAAGGGGTTTAAAAGGTTTAATGATAGGAGTACGGGGATTACATCCCTGGGCTCCATTGCATTGGCAAATATACACAAGCTCCTGGCCCAAACATACACACAGTGTGTGCGTGTCCGTGTCCATGTATGTGCGTGTCTGTGTGTCCGTCCCCAATTCTAATTCTTCTTCTTTTTTTTATTTTATTATAAAGGTCTGAGAATCAAATGAGAATACGAAACCTCTCTTACCACTGCAACATATTCACCATTTCAGCCTGGGAGTGGGGCTAATGTCAGACTGGAGAAATTCAAACTTTTTGCATGAATTATGCAATCATTTTTATGCAGTGTTTGTTGTGCAATGCTGGTGCAGGTAGTCCTTGACTTGTAACTGATCATTTTACGGCCATTTGTATTTATGACGGCCTCATGTTTTACAGTCTGTGAAAGTGCCTCCAAGTCATCATAAATGGTGAGGCCCTCATCCCCCCTGTGGCTACTTGATTGCATTACAGGTGCTTAGCAACCTGTTCGCATTTGTCATCTGTTGCCAAGTGCCCTGCAATCGTGTGATCGCCATTTGCAATCTTCTCTGCTGGCTTCCCCAGAAAGTGAATGGTGAAGTCAGAAGAAGACAGCAGAAAAGATTGCAAGCAGAAGGGATGGAGGATTTGAGATGTGTTTCCCCAGTGCACTGAGGGATTTCCCCTCTTCTCCTGGCAAGGAAGAAAAATCCATTGTAGGGAGAGACCTTGAATCTGGCAAAATAGCTACTAAATGCCAGGCTTCTGAGCAGTTCAGAAGGCTGGCATCTACTACTGTTTGGGGATGGGCAAACACCATGCTCAGAAGGCTGGCCTTTGCTAGCAGCATTAGGGGAGGGAAAAACACCAACGAATCTCAGTCTTCTGGAAGGCTGAAGCAGACTTCATCTCTGGTCGAAGTGGTAGTGAAAGAGTTCATTCAGAAGACCCTTTCTTCAAAATGTTTGATTTGGAGAAGGAGCCTTTCGTATCATTGTAAGAATCGGACTGACTTGCAAGATGGAATTGGTGGCCTTGGCAATTAGGAGCTGCAGAATAATACTAAGGTAAGTGGATCTGGATCTGGTGAGGAAGGGAAAGGCCACAAGTCTCCCATGAGTGTCTTGCCATCACACCCAAAGACCTAGACTCTCTCCATGACACTCCACTTAATGACTTCAACTAGAAGACCTGAGATTGCGGTGATTTAGCAAAGTGCTCACGTTAACAACCACTTTGTTCAACAACCGATATTCTGGGTCCAAATGCAATAGTAAGTGGGGGATTACCTAGTCCTAGGACCAGAAAAATGTGTTTTGTTACACAGGGCAGTCATTAAAAGAGGCATCACCTCATTTTATGACTTTTTGCCATGGTCATTAAGCAAATCACCCATAATCGATTAAGTGAGGCACTGTGGGATTGTGACTTGCAACCTCCTCCTGGCTTCCCCATTGATTTTGCTTGTGGGAGCTTGGATGGGAAAGTCACAAAGGTTGCACATATGCCTGCAGGATGCAGCAACTGTCTTAAGTGGAAACTAACTGCCATGGGCTAGAATTGTGATGACATGTCTGCCGGGATGCAGCAATGATCACAAGGGGTTATAAGTCACATTTTTTTACCATTGTTGTAACTTTGAATCATCACTAAGGTCAAATTGAGGGCTACCTATAAGATTCAGGTTTCAGAGAATATTAGTACATGAATCAAAATAAAGTTTATTTTCTACAAACGCTCAAGTTTTTTAAAAAATTTCTTAATCATTGCAAATTTTCTCCAAATTATATAAATGGTATTTACAATACTGTATATTATCTGTATAGATCAAAGACCTAAGAAATATCAAAGTAGCCTCTAAAAATATAGGGAGTACCAAGCAAGGTGGGTTTTTCTTGTTTAGTAAAATTCAGGTGTTCTAGTCTGATAAATTCAAAAATTCCAAATATTGGGAGAGTCCTTTAGGTATTGCTCCAGGGACTCCAGTCATGATCACTATAAAAGTGGATTTATGTTTTCATTAGTATTTAATCTACAAGTCATATGTTTCACAATTTTTTCAGATTGATTTTCCTAATTCTAGCATCATCAGGAATAGCAACATCAATGACTCCCTTCATTTCAATAAATCAAGATGTCACGACCAATGTGCTTGTCTGTTTGGATTTTAAAGTCCCATAAGATCTCAACTCACTCATTGTGCAAAACCTTCTCAGCTTGACACGCTGAATAGTTCTTGCTATATTCAAATCCAAACTTCTATGGTTATAGTTATCTCTTTTGCTTCAAGTCTTGTTCCAAATGCATGTAAAAAGGTAAGCCTTGAACAAACTTTCTCATGTCACCCAAGGTTAAAATTAGTGCCAATGCAAAACCAAATCAGAAGGAAACACAGCACTGGAGTTGACTCTGGGCCAGAAAGGCACTAGGGAAGTGTTTTATGTTTTGTAACCAAGAAACCAGCAAATTTTTCAAGTTGTCCAGAATCAGAGTTTACTCTCTAACCTTTTGAAAAGGGAAAATTATTTGCAATGGAACATTCTCAATAGTGGAGACATCAAGATCATTTATGTTGATATAATAGCTTCTAGAACAGATTTAATAGTTAGTAAGTTGTACACATCCTATTTGTGATATGGCTAGAACTCGTGTTTGAAAGATAGTAGAAGAATTAAAATAGTCTAATTTTACTTTTAACTTGCTGTGTTTCCCCGAAAATATGACAAGGTCTTATTTTCTTTTCACCTCCATAAGGGCTTGGCCTTATTATGGAGGGGGGGAGAGGGAGAGACAGCAGGTGGTAGCTGGGGGGGCGGGGCGGGGTCCATCTTACCTTTCCAGCTCTCACATTCCTCACCGTTGTTTCCAGGGA
>JAPKID020008142.1:0-10024 GCA_026931265.2 Tropidonophis doriae
GGAAGCGATCGAAAGCAGAAAGTTAAAACCACTCACACCACCAGTTTCCGCGGACCTCCGGGGCTGCCTCCAGCTCTTTGTGATAACTGAAGTACCTTTATAATTGTTTATCTTGTCTCTCTTTGTCTTCCATGGTCCATTTTTAATTTTGAGAGCAAGAAAATAATATTCACTGCCACTTTCACTTCTTTCCTATCAGTTGTAAATTCACTGCTTGCTATTATTTTGCCATCTTAAAACTTAATATTGATCCAGATTTTTCACTTTCAAGTGTTGCTTTCCTAGTATGTGATGAACAAAATATTAACACTAGCATATCTCATCGTGAGTGTTGTGATTTCAAATTTTGAAATTTCAGTCACGATTTGAGATATGCTAGTTTCCTATTCTCCAAGTGAATCAGAAGTAACTGGGAGACAATATGAGTCCTTGTCTTCCTTCCCCTTTCTGAATTAAACTGTTTTTTAATAATAAAATAATAAATATTTTATAATAATAAATAAAGTAATAAAAGGCTATGCCAGAAGGAGAGACAAAAAAGAGGAAACACATATATACCTATCCACATCTATATACAATTAAATTTTAACTGCTAGATTTTTGCAGAAAATGTGATCTAAACGGGATATAATATTTTAAGATATTTGGGTAAGGAGCTACAGTATATATATTTTGTGCTTTTCTCTAACCACTTCGTACATTTTAGCATTGTATTTAATATAAACCACAGTCTTTGATTCAGAGTGGAAAGTGTGATGAAGTGAAATAAAAGTATTTCCAGACTATTAATCATTACACAGCTATTGAGCATATCTAAAGTTTGAAGTGAATAAATTGATGTAACAATATTTTTCTTTTCTTTCTTGTTATAATTATTAGCTCTGTTGTAAGCAATTATTAACTCCAAAATAAAGGCAAATAAGAGTACAATGGTGATGATATAATAGTTGTTCCAACAGGCAAGTGAAATACTGAGTGGGATAGAGCTTAGAACTCCAAGCACATTTGTAGACTGTACAGCAACAAGATGTACTTGTCAAGTTCAAATGCATGGTGATATGTCATGTGAGTTAAATCATCTTGATCTCAAAATATGAGTGTTGTTGGTTTCAAAGAAGTAATCTTTAATAAAATGAAGCTGTTTCACAAATTATAAAACATGTCAACTATTATTCAGATTAAAGTACAACTAGTTGTGCTTTCATTTTCATATTTGTTAATTATATGTTAGAATATTTATTGCACTATAAATTTGACTTTCATAACGTGTCATATAATCTTCTACTCAGCTGTACATGGGAGATCTACTAGTAGTTTTATATGCATCCTTGTATTTTAAATACTGTAGCTTATTTAAAACATTTATTACATTTTAAATATGCATTGAAACCTTGACAAACTATAGCTATTTTAAAAAATGTCATACCAGGTGCTTATAAGGCTAATGAACAGGACAGCATGGCATAACCAAAGAAAAAATGCTAGAGCCAGAAGTGAGCTGTCCATAACTGCTTTGAACATGGCACTAAGAATAATCAGTATTCTGCAAATCAAGCCACGCAGAATATAAGCTTGAACCAAAGAAAATAGGAAATTGTCAAAAGCAGAAATGAAACATTCTAAACCAAGTGTCTTAGAAGCAGATGAACTAGAATGCCTGGAATGACATTTTAACTCGGATGATTACACAAAATACTAAGACAATGCATCCACATGAAATAATGTAGAGGCAATGATAAAGCCATTTCAAAATATGTGTATAGATACAGCATAATAAACTACACGATTGTATCTATTTTAATTAGCGATACCCCGCAATGTTCTAGATATGACATTAAAAATGTTTTGCTAATGAGACTAGTAAGTGATTGGTATGCAACAATGGATAAATGGAGAAACTTGGAATTGTAGCAAAAGTGGATTGGGTAAACACAGCAAAACAGGAACTGCCATGGTGTAGAATATTCTAGGCACCATCAGTCAGATTTCATTAATCTCCAAGTGAAGACTTGAAGCTGAAAACAGATTAAATATTTATCCAAGGAAAAAAATCCAAAATATAGTTCCAAATCAGATACAGCAAACTTACAGGAAAATAAGATTTGTCAACATCAGGTAACTGAAAGACCCAGTAGTAATGCTTGCAGTTTTCTGGTAGGCTATTTGGTTGAGGTCCTAATGATGGCTTGGAATGGGTGTGTGGCTTTAACTTTAGATTACATTATCCCTATATAACCTTTCTCTCCATGTTAGTTTTGGGATTCATCTTGGTTTTCTAAGGAGTTTCAAGAAACAAAATGTGTGAAAGGATACGTAGAATGCTGTTGGAGAGTGTATCCAAGCAAGCACAAAAAAGAACCCATTGTGATTATAAAGGCTTTGAAAACATTCTTATTTTTCCACTTTCATTCCTCATTCATATGAGGAATATTCTTGGTATTTGCAGATAATGTCATTCAAAACCCACTCAAGAGTTGAACAGTTCTAGTGCAGGTGCCTTGTATGGCTATCTGGAGTGAGTTTGATTCTGCCATTGCCAAGGAAGTGGGCAGGTTTAGCTTGGCAACCTGCTTATTAGGTGTATCTTTTGGATGATTAAGTTACTGGTTAAGCTGGTTGAAAATGAGACTGTGGTAAAGGCATGCTACCTGAGGAATTCTTGGAATTGAAGTCCACACAGCTAAAGGTTTCCAAGTTTGAAAAATACTGATGTGAAACCATTTTGGGCTGTCTCAACTGTAGGAAACACTGACATACAGGCTGAGAATGGCAGACATAGGTCTGTTTTTGTTCATTGTAATGTGTTTCCTAAGGCAAAAAAAGAAAAGATTTATTTATTTATTTATTTCAGTTTATAGGCCGACCCCTCTCCCCCATGGGGACTCGGGGCAGTGCACAGGAGATTAAAAATCCAATAAATGCAACAATATACGAAATACAAAATGTTAAAACCGAATTAAATTATCCCTGTGCTAAAATCACTATTAAAACCCCTAAAACCCTAACAAACCCCTTAAAATTCTAATTAAACAATTTCTTTCTGCGGCTAGGAATATTAAATTAGGCCAGGCCAGCCTGGTGGAAGAAGTGAGTCTTTAACTTCTGGCGGAAGGAGCGGAGGTCTGTCGTTGTTCTAATTTCGGGGGGTAGGTCGTTCCAGAGGGTCGGGCCCACCACAGAGAAGGACTTTTAGACTTTTAGATGAATCATTTCATTCAAAAAAAAAAAAGGTGAAAGACCTGAAATGCTACCACAAAGTCATCTTGCCCCAACATATTGTTGGAAGAAATGTCCATCTGGGTTCATTTCCATGTGGGGAGAAAGACACTGGAAACATGAAGGCTGCTTGGAAAGATGTTCTTTTAATGGTGGACAGCAGGACCACATGGCTTGAGGTCCTGGGGAAAGGGGGGAGAGATGCTGAGAGTGCCTCTACCTAGGATTGAACTCATAGCCTCCTGATTGTGAGGCAAGAGCTCCACCTCTAGGCCAATGCACCCACTCTTCCAGGGCTTCTGAAAGAGTTCCGAAATTTCTGTGGCTTCTGTTCTCTAATCCAGAGAGTCTCCAACTTTGGCAATTTAAAGGCTATAGAACTTCAATGCCCAGAATTCCCCAGCCAAGTGTGGCTGGCTGAGGAATTCTGGGAGTTGAAGTCCGCAAGTTCTAAACTTGTCAAGTTTGGAGATCCCTGCCGTAAGCAATACAGCTATCTGAGCTGCTCAGCCTCCAGGACAAATTCATTTCTAGAAAGGGCACGCAGAGTGTCTCTCGTTCTGATTTTAATGCTTCTGGAGTAAATCCAAGAAATCATTAATCTGGTTCAAAAGCCTCCCGTGAAGTCGCCTCTTAGAAGGACAGGCAGATTGGATTTCAAGGTCAGCAGGTTTCTGAAAACCACACTGTCCTTTGTTTCGTAGTTGGATGGAAGGCACGTTTTCAAAACAGCACCTTGCAGAGAGAGGTGGCATTCCATAAATCAACTTGCTATGGAGATGTTACAGGTAGCCCTTGCCTCACAACCGTTCCTTTAGTGCTTGAGTCGGCAACCTTAAAAACTCCAAGAGCCCCCCCCCCCCCCATTCAATTCTGGAGCCGACCGGAAGTCCAGTTCTCCCCCATAGAGCCTCCTCCTAGCATGGGTCCTTTTTCTTCTGCTTACAGGAAGTCTGGTTACCCTACCACCATAGAGTCTCCTCCTAGCGCAGCATCCTTTTTCCTCTACCTGTCCTAACCAAAAGCCCTATCAATTGAGGTACCGACTGGCAACAGAGAGCCTCAGCAGAGGGATGAAAAAGCCACATGCAGCTCCAGAGCCATGGGTTTCTAACCCCTGCTTTAGTGAATTGTTCATAATTACAACAGCACTGCAAAAGAGAGACTTATGAGCGGGATAATTAAAAGGATAATTAACATAAATTGATACGGGTAGTCCTCAACTTACAACATGTTGTGGCCTGTCAGCCGCCAACCCGTCCAGCAGCCGAATCAGAGAGGAAGAAGGAGCCATGGGAGTCAAGGTCAGCATCAAGGCAACCTGGGAGCTCTGAAGGGGAAGAGGGAATGGAGCTGGCAGAGAGACAGACAGACAGACAGAGGCAGAACCATCAGCCCTCAGATGGAGAGTCAACAGCCCCCACGTCTGGAGGTGGTTGACAAAGAAGTGGAGGAACAGCTGGGTCCGATGCCTGATGTGCGGATATGCTGAAGGCAGAGGAGAGGAGAGCAGTGGAAATCTATGGGCCGATCCTTAGGACGGAAAAGCCACAGCTGCTAACGAAGCCCCACCCTAACTCTGGGCATAAAAGGCAGACGGCAGAGATGAATAGATGTGGCAGACAATGATTCATCTCCCCTGCCAGATGGATTTGTCAGCCAGTTGAGAAGGGGCTGCTGGAGCTTCTAATAAAGGAATCTTTGAGTTCACTTCAAGGGTTTGTCGTATTTGGGGAGCTGGGTCAGAAAACAACAGTTCATTCAGTGACCATAGTTACATTGGAAAAGGGATTTAGGACTGTTTTTCACACTTACGACCATTGCATTACCCCCATGATCACGTGATCAAAATTCAGATGCTTGCCAAGTGATTTATATTTATGTTGGTAGGAGTGTCCTGGGGGGGGGGGGTTCATATGATCATCTTTTGTGACCTTCTGACAATCAAGGTCAGTGGGGAAGGCCGAACCACTGAAACTATCATTCTCTGAACTACTGCAGTGATTCACTTAACAACGGTGGCAGGAAAGGTCGTAAGGGGGAATAAAATTCAGTTATGGGAAAGGAAAGATGATTGATGATTGGAGATTGCCTCTGGAATACCTGTTTGATCCCGCCCCTCCAAAGTTAACTATAGCCCCCAGCCAGCAAAACGAAAGGAACAAAATGGACTTTTCAATCCAGAATGTTCCTTGCCTCCCGTAAAAGCATTCGTTCCAAAATCTAAAATTATGTAACTCTACTCTGAGGGTTAATTATAATTTTCCCTAACACAATTTCCTGCGCTAGAACTTTGTAACAGCATTGCAATGAAAAATTCTGCATTTCCCCTACCAGTTCTGATTAAATTTAGGGAAAGAGAATTCTTTTCTGAATTGTCTTTCAAAGGAGAAAAGAAAATTTAGAGAAAACTGCTTTTAAACAGGGAACGAGATCCTTCAATTGTGGCCATGAATATCCTCTGGTTCATTGCATTGATCTGCAACCTTTCTGGTTGATCCCATTTCCAGTGAATCCCAGGGAAGGAGATTATTTAGGATACTTTTTATTTTGGCTTTTTCTATACAGGTAGCCCTCAACCTGTAACTACAGTTGAGCCCAAAACTTCTATTGCTAAGCAGAAGAGTTAAGGGAGTTGTACCCCCATTCTATGATCTTTTCTTGCCACAGTTGTTGTGTTCAATCCTAGGTAGCCGCAGGTGTTTCTCTCTTAGGGCTCAAAGAAAAAGTATCTGCTGTGAACTTCATATAGGCATCAGGGAGGGCCTCTGGGCAGTAAACGCTCAGCTCCATCCAGTCGCCCCTACTCCGAATTAAGGTATTAAGTAAAGGTAAAGGTTCCCCTCAAACATAAGTGCTAGTCGTTCCCGACTCTAGGGGGCAGTGCTCATCTTCATTTCCAAGCCGCTGTCTGAAGATATCTCCATGGTCATGTGGCCAGCATGACTAAACGCCGAAGGCGCACGGAACACTGTTCCTTTTCTACCAAAGGTGGTTCCTATTTTTCTACTTGCATTTTTACCTGCTTTCGAACTGCTAGGTTGGCAGAAGCTGGGACAAATAATGGGAGCGTACTCCGTTACGCAGCACTAGGGATTCGAACCACCAAACTGCTGATGTTTCTGATCGGCAAGCTCAGCGTCTTAGCCCCTGAGCTACCCCGTCCGCTTATTAATTATCTTATTAAGGGGTTACAGGGTCATAAAAAAGGAGTTCATAGTTGTTAAGTGAATCTGGTTTCTTCCAGTAATTTTGCTTCTCAGAATGTTACAAGTGGAGATGGACATTACCCTGGGACCATGCAACTGTCATAAATACATGCCAGTTGCCAAGCACCCACAAGGCCCTGGGGATGCTGCAGAGGTTGTAAATGTGAAAACTATCATGAGTCACTTTTTTCTGTGCCATTGTAACTTTCAACAGCCACTGAATGAACTGTTGTAAGTCATGTATTGTTGTTGTTGCGAAGTCATGTCCGACCCATCGTAACCACATGGACAACGTTCCTCCAGGCCTTCCTGTCCTCTACTATCCCCCAGAGTCCATTTAAGCTCACACTGACTGCTTCAGGGACTCCATCCAGCCACCTCATTCTTTGTCGTCCCCTTCTTTTGCCCTCCATCTTTCCCAGCATTAGCCTCTTCTCCAGGGAGGCCTTCCTTCTCATTAGGTGGTCAAAGTACTTGAGTTTCCTCTTCAGGATCTGGCCTTCTAAAGAGCAGTCAGGGTTGATCTCCTCTAGGATTGACTAATTTGATCACCTTGCAGTCCAAGGGACTCAATGCAGGAGTCTTCTCCAGCCCCAGATTTCAAAGGCCTCCATTCTTTGGCGCTCAGCCTTCCTTATGGCCCAACTTTCACAGCCATCCATTGCAACTGGGAAAACCATCGCCTTGACTATACACACTTTTGTTAGCAGAGTGATATCTGCTTTTTAGTCTGCTGTCTAGATTTTCCATAGCTTTCCTCCCCAGGAGCAAGCGTTCTTTTAATTTCTTGGCTGCAGTCCCCATCTGTGGTGATCTGGGAGCTCAGGAAAATAAAATCTGTCACTTCCTCCACTTCTTCCGCATCTATTTGCCAGGAATTGAGAGGGCCGGATGCCACGATCTTACGTTTTCTTAAACACTGTACACATGTATAGTCGTATATTAATTGATGTTAATTATCCTTATGTTTATGTTTACAGGTAGTCCTCGACCTATAACAGTTCATTTAGTGACCGTTCAAAGTTCCAACAAGGGCAATAGCACTTAGACTTATATACCACTTCATAGTGCTTTTACAGCCCTCTCTAAGCAGTTTACAGAGTCAGCCTCTTGCCCTCAACAATCTGGGTCCTCATTTTTACCCACCTCAGAAGGCTGGAAGGCTGAGTCAGTCTTGAGCTGGTCAGGATCAAACTCCTGGCAGTCAGCAGAATGACAGAATTGGAAGGGACCTCCGAGGTCATCTAGTCCAACCACCCACTCAAGCAGGAAACCCTTATAGAATTACAGGGTTGGAAGGAGCCCTGGAGGTCATCTAGTCCAGCCCCCTGCTCAAGCAGGAGAGACTTAAAGAATAGCAGGGTTGGAAGGGACCTCGGAGGTCATCTAGTCCAACCCTGTGCCCAGGAAGGAGACCCCATCCCATTTCTGACCAATGGCTGCCCAGTCTCCTTTCTCCATTTTTTTTTAACCTTTGTGACTTGCTAGCAACTCAAGATGCCCACCAACACCCCTACCCCTACCCCCCACAACAACCCTGCGAGGTGGGCTGGCAGGCAAGACAGAGAGCCCCGGCCCAGCCTTCCCTCTCCCCCAGCAGCACTCGAACTCAACACCCTCCCAGCCTCTCCCAGAGCCACCCATCAGCGCCGTCGCAGGTCCGAAGCAGCGGTCGTAGGGGCGGAGCAGCGACGTAACCTGCGAAACGCCTCCTCCGGCGGCTGTCAGCCCCTCCCCTCGAATGGGACGCCCCCTGCCCTGTGCACGGAGCCTCCCCGGGACGGAGGAGGAAAGAGCGGCCGCTCACCGGGGCAAAGAGCGACCTGAGTCACGGCGGGCCGGAGCCGCGTCCGACCCCGCGGGTTCCGAGACCACGCCTCCCGGGGGCGGAGACAACGGGGCCGCGCCTAGCCGAATTGGTGCGCCTGCGTGGCCCATTTTCTGGCACGGAGTAATGCGGGCACGCCTCACGCGCTCTTAGTACGCCTGCGCAGATACTTTCTCGAGGGGCGGAGCGGCCGTTGGCTAGGCTCATCCATATTTAATGCGCCTGCGCGGATCGTTTCCTGTGGCCGGGACCCGGCTTATTCTTATTGCACCTGCGCAGATCGTCTTCCGTCGTAGACCAACTCTTGTTTTGACTGCCTAAGTCGCCTCCATGGGGTGGAGCCAGGGCAGACTAGCCTTAGTATTTTTATTGCGCCTGCGCAGATCATCTCCTCTGACCGGATGAGACATGGACTAACATTGCTGACTTTTATTGCGCATGCACGAGTCGCCTGTTAGGGCGGAGTAATGTCGCCCCGCCTAGCCGACTCTTATTGCGCCTGCGTATGTCGCCTCCCGAGGACGGAGCCGCGCTTCCATGACTCATTGCGTCTGCGCGAGGAGCCTGTTGTGCGCGAAGCCGACGGAGGTCTTCTCTCTGCGCTTGCACTCCTCCTCCACGTGCTCCTCGGCGCCTGCGCGGCTGCCTGCCTCTCGCGCCTCCGCCACGCCCCCTTCTCTCCGCGCGGGGCATTGTGGGCGGCGGCGACGGTTCGTGAGTGCGTGAGGGGAGCCGCTTTCGGTCGCCACTATGTTGCTGGCCCGGCTGGCTCTGCTGCGGCCGGGCCTGGCCGGGGGCCGCTGCTCCCCCTACGGCCGGCGGCTTCCCCGCGCCGAGGCGGCCATGAAGGGCCCCTCGCCGCCTCCGGGCGTTGCCAGGTAACCGCAACGGGAAGGTCAGGCCGCCTCGCGGGGCATGCCGGGAGTCGTAGTCCCTCCTCCTGCTCCTCTCTCATTGGCTCCGGCCGTGCTCGCCTCTCCCGCTCTAGGCCGCTGTGGAAGAGCAGCTGGGAGGGAAAGTCACTTTCTCTTTCGCCTGCCAAGGGAGGAGCTGAGCCTGCCAAGGCAGCCAGGACTGGGACGGCGCATGCGCACTGCGTGGTTTTCGCCCCTAGTGGGAATTTCTCCCCCCCTTCCATGTTTTCCTTGGAGTTCGGTTCTCGGAAAAGCCTGTTTGTCCCATGTTTTTGTTTTTGTTTTTGTTTATCTATTTCTGGTGGGAAACTGCTCAATAGATGAGAATAGAGTTGGAAGGGACCCTAGAGGTCAAGTAGTCCAGCAGCCCCCTGCTCAAGCAGGAGACCCTTACAGAGTCATAGAAGGACAAGAGCTGGAAGGGACTGGATGACCTCCGAGGTCCCTTCCAACTGTATTTCCTCCACGAGACTTCTAGGCTACGGTGCTGCTTGTTTTAAAGTGAGACAAAGAAGTTACTGAGCTAATGCCACACTTTGGAGATTAGCCTCCTTAAAGCAACAATCTCTGAGCTGGGTGGTTTCCTTGCAGACGTTTCATGACCCAACTAGGCAACATCATCAATGGAAGAAGGAAGAAGGAGGAGGGAGGGAAGGAAGGAAGTGGGAGGAGGTAGAGGAAGAAGACTGTGAGATCCTTGATGCTCCCTGTGAGTTGGGTGGTTTTCTTGCAGACCTCTCATTGCCCTACTAGGGAACGTCATCAGTGCTGAAAGAAAGAGGAGGAGGAAGGCTGTGGAATTCTTGGTACTCCCTGAACTTCCTTGTTCTCTTGCAGATGTTTCATTCCCCAAACTG
>JAPKID020008143.1:0-10024 GCA_026931265.2 Tropidonophis doriae
GTGCTAATCAGGTGAGGTAGAATGTTAAGTCCATTAGGGTAGGCAAAAATTCAAAACTAATTTTAAATTCATTTGTTCGAATAAATCAATGTCCAATCAATGTCCAATTTTAAGTCCAATTGACTTTCATAGCAGTTGATTGGTGCAATATAATTTTAAAGAGAAAACTATGTATTTTAATCAAATTCATTTCCCTTCAGCAATATTATGTCTGGCCTAAGTCTGTGAAATTAAAACCTTGACGATCAGCAGTGTTGAAAAGCTTCCTCCTCTTCCTTCTTCTCTTTTACTGCTTTGGGTGTTGAGGGACACAAAGTTCTGGCTCTTGCTCTTCTGGCAGCCTTAACCATTGTTAATTGATGTTGTAGTTGTCTTTGGTGGTGTCTCTCCATTATCTTCGGGATCTGCCTCATGTTCTTTCACCTTCTCCTCCTTTTGTATATGCTTTGTATGATATGGAAAGATGGCTCAAAATTAGCAAATTGCCAGCCTTTCTGGTGTGAGAATTAGTAGATAGTTATTGTTTTTTTTAACAAATCAACATTTCCTGCTATTTTTATAGGCTGGAGTTTTGCTTGGGTCCACCAGAAGTCCATCTTCTCTTTATAAGCCAAAGAGCTGGGGAAATCTGTAGTAATTAGACACTGAAACATCTTTCCTTAAATGAGAATCTTCCCATCACTACAATAGCTGAGCACCTTACAAAAACATAATCACTTCATTAAGTTTTAAGACAGAGATTTAAATGAAGTCAGTAAAAGCTTGCCCAGTTTCAGTAGTCTTATTTGAAATCCAGCCCACATTTCTCTGACTTTTTTGGATTAGATATTGGCTGCATGTCATTGTAAGGATAATAGCGAATGTTGCCAGTTTTTAATGTGCCTGGTAAAAAGATCTTAGCTTTATCTCCAGAAAGATAACAATATCAAGAATTCTGCTTGGCAGTCACTAACACTGCACAGAGGGACCTGTTTAGCCAAATGAACACATTTATTTATTTACTTTAAAAATGTAATGTCCTTCTCAAGTACTGGAAATTCTTATTCAAATAAGCAAACAATAATTTACAGAAAATATTAGTCTCTCTCAAATGTTTGGCTCACAATGCATCCCAACAGAACAGGTGTTTTTTTAATATATATAATGTAAGCATTAGCAAGAGCACCATCTTCTATCAGCAGGAAATTTAGAGGAAATTTGTGGGAGAACCAGCAGTTAACGAATCCACATTTTGGCACATGACATAGTAGAACTTGTCCAAAAGACTTGTGAGACAACTCCCATGACTGGAATCTAGCAACTGAAGGATGTACTGTAACTTATTCAGAAAAGAATAGATGCAACAGTGGAAATGTTTTGGTTGCACACTTTCAAAAGAAGTGCATGAGATAGCTCCGTGGAGACAATGACAGAAAAGAAGAAGGACAGGGACATAAAAGATTGCCATCAATATCTATCACCTTCTATTGGACCTAGAACAGGGTGTGTTGATCATGCTTTCATGAAAAAAATTGTACCTATCTCATGAATGCAAGAATTAAAGGCAATTGATAACCCCATTGGCATTATCTATTGTGAGGCTTCATTATCTATTGTGAGGCTACTTAAGCTTCAGATTCTCTAATTCCTGATTTGCCTCTGGGACAATTTCATCTTTTAGAAGACAGTGGAGGAAACAAGGAAATGAGCTTAATTTCACTGATTTTATCTTAGCCATAATCAAAGTTCGATAAATGAAATCAAAGAAATAAGCACTTGTGAAAGCTGTAACAGTATTGGTTGAGGGCATTTGTGAGACTGAGGATAAAAAAAAAAATGAAGATGGTGGATGTAATTGAAACCCTCCTCTCTTTTTGTGCAAATGTGGCACACACAAAACACATGTTCAAAAGGGGCAGGATGTCAAATGTATTTTTGTGCCTGCCAACTTGATTTCTTTTAGCCCTTCCCTATGGAAGCCCAAGTACTGCCAATAAACAGACCCTGTCCCCGAATATATTTAGTTCCAAGATCCAGATACATCTTAAACCTGGAGGCAAGTTTTTATTTTTATTTGTTTATTTCTTTTTCACATTTCTGTACTGCCCATCTCTCTCAAAGTTTTCACTTGTCCTGGAGTATTTGTTAGGCCGTTGAAGTAGGCCTTTTTTTTTTTTTACATAAAACCAAAACAAGAAAATAAAGCCCATTGGTAAGTAAGGATGGTGAGATGTTAACAAATGATGAAGAGAAGGTGGATCTCCTGATTTATTTCTGTCATTTCCTAAAAAGAATATTGCCTCTCAGAAATGAAGGCTCAGATTGTATTTCATACTAGCTGGAACTGATTAGATTTATAGCCTTCTTTCACCAAATAACTTTTTTCTGCTGTTATCCTTGACCTAACCTTCTGTCTAGTGTTAACCCATTTTCTATATTTTTCTGATTTAGATGACTTGGTGCAGATGCCACCAACACCTCCCAGCAGCCATGGCAGTGACAGTGATGGATCTCAGAGCCCAAGATCTCTGCCTCCCTCCAGCCCAGCCCGCCCCACTGCTCGGTCTTCTACAGCAATCTCTTCTTCTCCACTCCTCACGGCACCACATGTAAGAAGAGAGTTAGGCTTAACCATGCCAGGTTGCCCCATTAGCCAGCAATCATTTTAGGAGGGCGGGAATTGAACCTGTTGCTCTATATTCACTCTCACACAGTACAACTACAACCTTTGGATGCATGTTTCTGCTCTGCATTCTTTGATTTGATTTAAGATTTATAGACCGCCCCCTCTCCCCGAGGGGACTAAGTATGATTTACCACAATTGCTACTATTGTCTGTAATGCTTTGCTTTTTTTGAGGCCAACACTACACACTGGCTTCACAGAATCAATACTGACCCTTCAACTAACTCCAAATTCTGTAATTTATCCATAGTTCTGGAATAGTCTAAAAAGGATTATCATTTTTCTTTTCCTTGGCTATCTAATTTTTCAATTGGCCATGTGTTTTTCTAATTGTGGTAGACATCCATTTTCCAAAACAATGAAATGGTGCACCAGTGGACTTATTAGAAAGAAAAAATACCCAGTGGAAAACATCCAGTAATTGAGGAAAAGAAAAGGAGCATTTAAAAAAAAACATTTCTTTGGCCTTTTGAGCCAGCAATATTCTACTTGTTAAGCATAGTAGCTCCAGAAGATATGTCAGAACTACATGACAACAGTAGAATTATTTTTATTCCAATCTTCATTTTTGGATGGATGGATGGATGCTTCACCATAGAATGTATGAATTTAATTTAGAGATACATATAAACACATATAGCAATGTCCACTGGGAGTCAGCAAGTGGATGACTATTATGATGCAAACCCCAGCTTTCCTGTGATATCCCATCTACTACTTTGTGTTGTAGCCCGCCAGCAGAACTGGCAGTAGATTTGGACAGTGAGGAGGTTGGGGAGGAACGTGGGCCAGTCCTGGAGTCTGGGAAAGGCTCTGATGAGGGATCTGCGTCTGCGTTGGAAACAGAGATGGGGAGGTTTGCAGAGTGCAAAAACTTTTTTCTTTTCGGAAAGCTGTTTAGTTAGAGTGGTTGATGAGAACTACATTGATCAAGTGCTGTCCCAGCAGAAACAAAGTTTTAGGTGCTAAAGCGATTTCCTTCTCCAGCACATGGGTAAATACACCTGGAAACATCTATCTACCTCCTTACCTACTCTCTCTCTCTCCCTACCTATCTACTGTATTTCTCTATCTCTCTCTATTTCTCTCTCTCTATCCCTCTACCTACCTATCTACACACTCTCTCACCCTACCTACCTACTGTATTTCTCTCTCTCTATTTTTTTTTCTCTCTCTACCCCTCTACCTACCTCCTTTTTTTAAAAAAATGCCTCTTCAAAACCTGGGTGCGTCTTATACTCTGGTGCATCTTATACTCTGAAAAATATGGTATCTTGAAAGACTGTGGGAGAGAAAAGACTTTGCTGTAAAGAATTTGCTGTAAATTAAATAAAAGGACTCAGCTTCGTGCTGCTAGGGAAGCCTGGGTCAGAGCACTTTGCTTATTTTGGCCCCATGCCCCAAAGATTCCATGCAAACACATATATGTAAAGGTACCTATATTCAGTATGACACATCCTAGGAAGAAAAGTGATTGGCAATCACTTTACTGGAACAGAAAGTTAGGAGGACAGAAGAACCAGAGAATTGTCCAATAAGGAGACATGGTAATCTGCACTCTGGATAGAAAACTTGGCAAGACTAAGAATAACTCATCTCCTTGCTCAAAGCCAAGATTCACAATGGATGGTAGAATCTAGAGGAAAGGTTAAAAGGTGAAAATATTTCATACATTCACACACTGGCAGAACCATAATTTGTTACTAATTAAGAATATTTCAGAAATGAGAAAGATAAAAATAGTGCCATCATGAGGCATTTACCAGGCTGTGATATGCTTGAAAGTAAAGCTTCTTCAGAGATTTAGAATCAATTGTCATCAAAATGCTAATTAAACTTAGCTTTGTCTTTCTTTTTCCAACACAGTTTAAGATATCCATGGCGATTCTGAATGAGTACTTGAGATCTGTAATATATAGGGGGGGGGGGGGGAAGAGAGACACTTGAGGTTAATTTGGATTAAATGAAGGCTGAGGAAACACTACGCAAGATACCCTCTTCCTCAGTTCCAATCCTAGTTTTTCACTCATCCATCTGTATGCTTTTCTCCCTCCTAGTTTTCCCATTTCTGCTGTTTTCCTTCTGTCCCTCAAGACAGTAACATTGGTGCTGGTCCACTGCAGAACAAGGATAAAAGTGACATCTATTTCCTTCATGTTTTCAGAAGGCCTCTACATGAGGGAAGAGGAGGGTGGATCGTACAAAATTGCAGTGCCAGAGGCTGGGCAATATCTCTGCGTTAAAATGTCTAGCCCTCAAGCCCTTGCTTGAGGAGCTTCACTGGAAGCTCATGATCTATGAGTGCCCCCTCCCCCCTGAATCTTCGTTAGGCATTTAATCTATTTTAAATTAGGTTATCCAATTTGGGAGTGTCCTGGAAATGACTGTCCTTATTGTGTGTCAAATAGCTAAGACCAGGTATGCTTTTGCCTAGTTTCATTTGCTCCATCCATTCTGTGGATTTTTTTTAAAGGTGGACCTGACCATCTGCCTGTATAACCGTATGTATGTATGTATGTATGTATGTATGTATGTATGTATGTATGTATTTATTTATTTATTATTTATTTATTATTATTGGATTTCTAGACCGCCCCCTCTCCCCACGGGGACTTGGGCGGTGTAAAATTTGTTGAGGCTAGGTTGCTCCAGAATATACTTTGTATAAAAGCTCATCAGAAAATTTCACCTGAAATGGTGACTTAAAATTCTGTCTAGAGTTGGATTTTTTGAGGTTGTGTTCATAGACATTTGAATAGTTTTAGATCGATGCCTCAGTCCTTCTCTTTAAAGGCTAGGACTTAAATAACCTTCTTTCACCTAATCTTAACATGCAAACAAGAGAGGAAGTCTTTTGTCTTCCAAGTCAGGATTCATGGAGCCACATGATTATGGTGTATGCTAAAGAACTGTGTGTCAGGTCTGAGTGTCAGGCCTGCAGCCATCTTTTCTTTTGGATCTTTGGCCTGCCACACTTTATATTATTATTCTACTATGCATTTTCTATTGTGAGAAAACAGGAGGGGGGATTGTACAGAATTAGATTATATGTAGCCATAGCAAAATTCTTTCTAGAAAGCCAAGGTCATCCTTTGTCGTTGAACCTTTGCACCTGACCGGAACTGGATAGGTGACACTGCCAGCATGGCAGTGGGAGGCTGGACCATGTGATGGACTTGTGGGTGTGGGGACAAGATCTTGAACTTTCAACTGGGTGGGGAAAAGCGAGAAGCTTTCAAATTTGGGTTTTCCCAGATGTGCAAACGTGGCTCTCTTAATAAATTGTAACTTTGAGGAATGCTTTGCCTCAGACTCTGATTTAATTTTGGATGGTGTTTGGAACCCTGACACTGTGTCCGAGGAAACCAACCTGATCTCTCCTTGAAAACTATAATATTGCTTAAAATGATAGGGTGTCAATGCTGTATTATTTTAGAAATTCTTTCAATATTGTTGTATTTAATATGCAAGAATTTCCTTCCCTTTTTTTCTCATTCCTAGAGAGCCCTTGGGCTCATGCTTACAGTGTAGGACTTTGACAATATATTATTTTGCACATAAAAAATTGGGATAAGATTATAATGTATATCACAGGAAAACGGTTTGCTTTTGCTCTTATTCCCAGAAACTACAAGGGACTTCAGGGCCCCTGCTCCTAACTGAGGAGGAAAAGCGCACCCTGATTGCTGAGGGCTATCCCATCCCAACCAAGCTTCCTTTGACTAAAGCAGAAGAGAAAGCACTGAAGAGAGTACGGCGAAAGATCAAGAACAAGGTCTGTTATTCCAACTGTATAAGACTGGTAAAGAGCAGTACTAGAGAGGGAGGGGTGAGGTATATATAAATATAGATGCAGATATTACTTTGATTTCTATTCATCCAGTAATATTTAATCATGCAATGCCACCTTGTTAATTTAGGAAGGAATCGAGAATCGGAAAGACTAATTTTTGGAATTTCAACATAAATTGATTTTTAATCATCTATCTACTGGCCTACCAGTTTACCTACTTGGAGACTGGAGAAACAATAAATTAACTAACAGGGACATAGTAGTGAAAAATCTGAACATTACTATAAAGTGTGGGTGTTAAACTCACCACATTATATTGCCGTGATGTTTTGCAACATTTTCCCCATTCATAGAGCTGGGGTGGGTGTGGCCTGCGCGTGGCGCATCCAGCCCATGGCCCTCCAGTTTGACACCCTTGCTGTAAAGTATGTGTATACTTTACACTTCCTTTAAGTACATGTAAATATAAGAAGATTAGAAGTATTTACATCATAAATACAACATTTAAACTTAGTTCCATCAGCTGGTTGCCCAATAAGTATTTTTTACCCAAGTGAATTTAGAAGCAAATGTTGGGAAGCAATATTGATTCTGAATAAGGGCGAATCTGCAAAGTTGAATCTTCCATTTCACTACGCTGTATAGCAGTATGAACTATTAAAAAATATTTTTAAAATCTAGCTAACATTTAATTTTTTTCCTGCAATCTGCAAAAACAAAACCCAATTTTGAAAAGAAAATGCATTGCTGAAAATAGTGTACTAATGCAATAAATAGGTAAAGATACACCTGGCAAATAACTGGACCCATACATTTACTTTTCCTACCAACAATCTTACCAACAGTATGGTAGTAGTTTTTCGTTGTCTTCATATAGAATATTTTGTTTTCCAAATCTTGAACCATTATTAATAATATTTAAATATTTAAATATGCAAAACCTACAAAGATTGCAAAAAAAAAACTTTTTCAAGTCCCTTCGGGGAGAGGGAGCGGTCAATAAATCAAATCGTGAAATCGTGAAATCGTGTTTTATCAAACTGCAATTATGGTCAGTAACTCAGACAATAAACTGTATAGGAATTTTACTGATTCACACATCCATAATTGTGCATTCCTTCCTAAATGTTAGTCTTCATGAACCAACAGCATGTGTTAGTCACTCTCTATGAATCAAACATAGTCTCCATGATAAGGTACAATCCATCTGGCAAGAATGATTCACCTTCTTTTAGCAATTCTGATCCACCGAGATGTTAAACCACAGTCATTTGTCTGCAGGCTGATTTGCATTCTGAATATAACATAGACTTGATTCTCGCATAACCTCAGAAGACAATGTGCTATACTAATATTGTGGGAACATTATGAAACATCTCTCAGGCAAAATATTGTACAGTATTAGTTATCCTAGAGTGATCTTGCCAATCCCCAGATGTGTTGGACTACAATTTCTGTCACCCAAGATAGATCTGTGTAGAGAATATATGAAATCTATATATTGGATTGGGCAATGTAACCTGAGAGCAAATGTTTAGGAGTAATTCTTTCATAGAATAATGCATTAGGAAGATGGTTCAAATATGAAGAAATTTAATGTGAGTAGACAATCCAACTTAATCTATAACATATGCATATAGCGAGCAAATTATTGGTCTCTGTCACACTATTGTCTATTCAGTCTGGCAGTTACTTTCCAGTTCTCCTTTAGTACCGCTATTTGAAAGAATGTTTAAAATGAGGATGCCAGGAACTTTTATTTCTGCATATAATATAAAAGAATAAATGTAAAATAAAAACATATGCTCAACTCGACCATAAGCATACAAGAAGAGTCATATGAGTTCAGACTTAAAATCGCTTAACCAGAGGCTAATGGTCACCAGTACAAGAATGCAACAGCAAAAAATGCTATGGAGAGACATACCATTTCTATTACAGAAAATAATACTGTATGTAGCTATAACAGATACAAGCTGCAGCTAGCTATCCAGATTTCATTTAAATATAAGGAAATTTTTCTTGACAGTAATCTCTGTACAACAGAAGTCTACCTATGGAAATAGGGGGTGGTCCATATTTGGAAGTATTTAGGAAGAGACAAACAACTTTATGGATTAATTGATTCTCCTGAACCCTGCAGAGGATTGGACTAGGTGATCCTTATAATCCATCCAACTCTACAGTTCTATAATTCTGTTAGTCCATCTAGGTCACTTTGTACTGATTGAATGCAAGTCTCCATGCTCTCTGTATGTATTTTTTTTTAAAGGCTGAATTAACACTGGGATTGAAACCAAGAAATGTTTGCATGCAATTTATATAACAGACTGCCAATTGTGACAATTTATGGGTGATCAATAAATTGATCACCCATCAGATAGCCTTGATCCTGTCGTTACTCAAAGTCAGGCACATGCTTCAGACAGGAGAAGTCGAAGTGTGAGCTATAGGCATATTGCAATCTGCTATACATCTCCAAAATGCCATTGTTATTCTCATATATGGTAGGGCATGCTGGACTACCACCAAACTGAAATAATAGTCAACCATCAATTGGATTGGCTTCTACGTGCGAAATTGGGAAGGACACCATTTTTTGCTTTGCCTGAAGTGATGTGTCCTGAGCCAGTCCTGATCATAGTCAGAATATTTTAGTCTATATTCTAGGTCTGTGCAGTAGTCTGGATTCAAAAGGGAGAAGATGATTTGCAGCATCTGTCAATGTGTGTGTATATATATATATATTGCACCTGATGACATCTCCTTAAATGACAAAGGTCTTCTCCTGACAGCTTCTTTAAAAGAGCCTTCCTCTGAGACAGCTTCCACAAACAACTGTCCTGTGTCTTAATTTAGAAGAGCACCCCCTTTTCCCCAAATTAAATTGAAACTTTAATTCTGGGAAAGAATTCATGCCATTTCCTGGTCTAAAACCACAATTTGTCAACTGTGCTAATATTCATCAAACAACTCTTTTGTCCAGCAACATAAATCACAAGAGGGAGGTTCAGCAGTCTTGATTCAAAGGGGACTCCTGTGTAACTGTGGGTGATCCTTCTCGCAGTTTCCTGTTTTTGACCATGGGTTGCTATATTTACCGAATATGGAATTATTCTTGGGAGTGCAACTAATATTTCTTTTTTTTTCATTCTAGATTTCTGCACAGGAGAGTCGCAGAAAGAAGAAAGAATATGTAGAGTGCTTGGAGAAAAAGTAAGCCATTGCTTTCTCTGGGTGACACTATGAAGTTGATGCTAGGCTTGTGATGTCATTAGTTTCTCTTGAACTTGATTGGGATTTTCAGTATGATAATTATCTAACAGACAAACTAGCCTTTGTTTTGGTTCATTTACTACCCAATAGAATTGCCTCTTCTTGCATTATTGCATCTGCAGCAATGGTAAGATTGTGAATAAAGACAAATAAATAAAGACATGTGTCTCAAGAAAATGTTGCAGGATCCAATCTGAGTTGGTCATTAGGACCTGAGAAGAGCAACAAAGGTGATTAGGGGACTGGAGGCTAAAACATATGAAGAATGGTTGCAGGAACTGGGTATGTCTA
>JAPKID020008144.1:0-10024 GCA_026931265.2 Tropidonophis doriae
GTTTCTGCCAACCAAGCAGTTTGAAAGAATGTAAAAATGCAAGTAGAAAAAATAGGAACCACCTTTGGTGGGAAGGTAACAGCATTTAGGGCGCCTTTGGCATTTCTTCATGCAGGCCACATGACCACAGAAACATCTTCGGACAGTGCTGGCTCTTTGGCTTTGAAACAATGAGTACTGCCCACTAGAGTTGGGAACAATTAGCACATATGTGCAAGAGAAATCTTTACCTTATACTACAATATCCAAAGGAATACCAAAGGCAAGAGTATCATTTTTTTAAAGTGTTACAGATGTTTTCCTAAGGTTTGACTTATGGTCATTCACTCACTCAAAGTCCTGGAAAGCTGCCACACTCAAATCATCTTCAACTCAACATATGGCACAACTGGTTCTTTAGAACAGTGGCCCTCAGCCTTTTGGGCACCAAGGATCGGATTTCCCTGGACCAGAGTGGGGCATGGCTTGCATGCTGGCTGGATCCCATGGATGTGGCTTCACTTGTTTGTGCGGCCTTGTTTTTGGCATGGCGTGACCCAGTGCCAGTTCACGGACTAGAGATTAGGGAGCCCGTGCTTTAGAATATATGAAAACTCAACAAACAGCAACCTTTACTGGTTGCAATGCATGTCTGTCATACATGGGCACGCACTCACTCATCCATTCTTACCCACAGCCCCAACAAGGCTGGCAGGCATTAGTCAAAGAGTCAGAAACTGCCAACCCTGGGCTTAAAGACAAAGAGTGGGCAGACTTCAGGACTCTTTTTATCCCCCAGTCTTTGCTTTGCTCTGGGTGGCTGTTGTTGGAACTTGGGGAACTGAAAAAAGCAACTGAAACTATTTCTTTTATCCTGATATTTGTTGGATAATTATATCAAAACCTGATTACCTTTTCACTTCCCTGTTGTTTCTTTAGGGGAGGGAAATAGTGTTTAACATTTCTTGTGATCATTTTGAGGGATCCCTCTGCCACAACTACCTTTAAAGTAAGAATCATAGAAATAAAATAAAATTGTTCATAGGTATTAAACCCTTTCAGAATTTAACATCAATACTGTAGTGTTTTATTAGATTGATCAGGAAAAAAACACGTCTTTTCTAAATAATTGGAATCGTTCCTGAACGTTAACGTCATACATTTCCGTAGAAGCATACTATGGTATAGAAAGAGGGTATTATAAGCAATCAAGGAAAAAGGAACATGCATTTGGAAAAAAAAAAAATCAATCTTGCATGAAGCTACTTAATGAAATTTAAGAAACTGACTTCATTTTGGACGCAAAAACTTCTTCGTTTACTTCCAAACCCCAGATTCAAAAATAGTAAAGTATCCCATCCGCGCATTGTGCTCACCCTTTACGAAGTCCAAACTTCTTTTCACTGTGCACAAATCGGATCCTAATCTCCGTTCATATTAGGCGCTTAGTCCCTGACCAATGGGAGAAAAGAAAGGAAACGAGCCGTTTGCCCCTTGCGCACGCGCATCTCTCTCTCAAGTGTGGCGCGCTAGAGCCGTAGGAAGGGGGCGGGGCGAGAAAAGTAGAACGGATATGTGCGCGTGTGCATTGCAACGAAAGGCCTTTCGGAGAAGATACGTATGCGCAACGTACGTATCTTAACGATAAATTCGGAAAGAAAATGCTACGTAGGACGTGGGAGGGATGTGACGTAAACTCATTCTGAAACACCTCTTTGGCATGGAACCGGATTTTTCCAGATTCCTATTTTTTGTCTGTATTGCGATTAGAAACCTTAAAAGAACCGATCTCTCTTCTAGTGGGACATGATTTCTGCCACACCAATGTTCAATAGTTGGACCCGCCCTTTCTCGCATTTTTCCTTACACATACATTTTTTAAATGTCCAGGCGGGGTTTTTTTGTCACTCGTAATAATTTTTAATCTCGAATGTTGTATGTAAACATAAGGAAAATAAACAAGAGTTGATTTTTTTTTAAAAAAATGGTTGATTGGGAAAGCGGACATAATCCGAGGTTTTTTTAAAAGTGGCGCATGCGCAATGCACCACCTAAACCCTGCGCGCGCGTTTATGCATTTTTTTTTCCCCTAACGGTCAAGGGGCGGGATTGGATTCATGGCACCCGAAGCTGCGATCGATTGTGCTGGGCTCGACTCTTACAGCCTCGCTAGAGGGGAAAGTGGTGATGGGGGTGTGTGGAGGGGAAGAGAGTTCGCGAGCTCCGATGCGTGGATGGGGCCGTGGAGTCGCCAACTCCGTTTATATGCTTGCGGCTTAGCGCCGCCCCTTGGAACTGGGGCCGTAGTGCCTCTGAGCATACACAGAATGCCGTTTCTCAAAAAGGCAGCGGGTTCGCCGCTCTTTTATTGACCTAAGATTTAAATCCAAGGCATCTGCTTTTTTTTTTTTCCTCTTTTTTTTTTTTGCAAAGCGATTAAATTACTTTGGTCCCGTGAGTATCTCGTGCACAACCACGCCGTATTTGAACGCAGGACCTTTAAAGGCTGCGCTTGACACGTCCTCACGGTTAACATTTGGAGATTTTGGGGTAGGTCTTAAGAAAAAAAACAAAACATGGCTCCAGAGGCTATTCCTTTTCTTCTCTTTAAGATATGAATGTGGTTTAGTATGATGCGGATGTAAAATCCTGTTTAGCGTCTGTTCCTGATTAATTTGTTCACTTCCATTAAGTTATAACCATGAGGAAATGCAGGTAGTCCTCGATGTATGACCACAATTGAGCCCAAAATTTCTGTGGCCAAGTGAGACATTAGTTAAGTGAATTTTGCCCCGTTTTGGGATCTTTCTTGCCACAGTTGTTAAGGTTGTTAAATGAAACTGACCTCCCCATTGACTTTGTCAGAACGTCGCAAAAGGTGATCACATGCCCCTGAGGCACTTCAACCTTCATAAATAGGAGTCAATTGCCAAGCATCTGAATTTTGATCATGTGACTATGGGGATGCTACAATAGTAAATGTGAAAAAAGTTCTGTCACTTTTTTCCAGTGCCATTGTAACTTTGAATGGTCACTAAATGAACTGTTGTAAGTTGAGGACTATCTGTATTTGTAGAGTTTTCAAGTCGGCAACATATTTTGTGTACCCATTCTAGATATTGATAATTATATTTTTATCTTCCCTTTCTTTTATAAATAACTCAAGATGGGGAACATACCTAGCAGTACTCCTATTTTCCCTACAACAACAAGCTTGTTGGATAGATTAGGCTGAGAGTTTGTGATTGGCCTAAATTCACTCAGCCAACTTTCATGCCTAAAACAGGACTAGAACAGAAGTTCTCCTGTTTCTAGCCTAGTGCCTAAATTGGTACAAGTCTAGTGAGTTGTTATATTAATATTGCCGATGATTAAAAATAAAGCCTGACATGAAGAGATCCTGGTTTGAGGTCCAGTGAACTCATGGTTCATACATCTGTTCTATTTCTCTATACTGCTCTCTTAAACCTGGAGTAAGTGATTAATTTTGAATAATCGGACTACTGGTATATATAGTAATTTGACAGAAATCCACCTGAACATGAAAATATTTAGACCTGTTTAGACTTCTTTACGATTGTAATGTTTGTCCCATGCCAGTATAGCAACTCTTTAGCAACTGAATGGCAAAAATTACAATTTCATCTGCATTTGTAATGTTTTTAATATATATTTTAATATATATGCAGGTTTTGGTTTATTCGGGTCTCTTCCCGTGTAAAGTTAGTATATATATATATATATACTATATATATATATACTAAATAAATATAAATATATATATATTTATACATTTCTAAATTACTATAGGCTTTCATCATGACTTCCATCTCTTGAAAAATCACTGGAATCAAAACCATCTTTATATATTGCTTTTAATTACCCTGGTGGAAAGGCCTTTTAAAAAATCTTGCCCATTCTTGCAATATCTTGGAGGCATAATACTGTAGTATTATTAAAACCTAACCAAAGTAAGTATGTTTTACATTAGAAGTTGTTTTTTAATGTAGTTAATTCCAAAAGCTAATAGTAAAAGTCAATATTCCAAATTGCTAGGGCCCTTACCTCTATTTCTGACTTTTTAGATCAAAATTATATTTAGCTTTTTGCTGTTTATTTAAAAAAAATATGTTCTTAACCTTGTAATTAATTTGTTTGTTCAGAGTTGAAAATAATCCCACCCGATGAAGACTTTCAAATCCTGTCATTCCAAAGGTCTCTAATATCTTATGAATAGCAGAGAATTTTGAAAGTCATTAGAAAATGAGATTTGTAAACATAGTGTCCTTTACACAGCTTCGCCATGATTGTGAGCAAGATGGCTAATTCCTTTGCATCCCAGAACTCAAAACACATGGGCAACTGATGTCCTGCTGTCTCTTCATGAAGAGCAGTTGTCCAGAGCATAATGTGTGTGATCTCTTGTCCTTTCCTTATCCAGAGAAGTTCCAAGGAAACAGTCACAGAGCTGTCTGTGAAAGAGTTCACCATACTTCTCCTGGAAGCCATTTTCTTTGCTATTTTCATAGATGATCCAGTAGTTCATAAATCTATTTTGGACTGATAAATGATAAAAATTCTGCTTATTGTGAACCAGAACTTAAGATGCTGGGCTTGTTGGTTGTTCAAGACCTGAGCACAAGACAGGGCGAGTTCCCATCCTAACCCCAGGTCCTGCCAACCTAGCATTTTGAAACATGCAAATGTGAGTAGTTAAATAGGTACAACTTTGGTGGGAAGGTAACAGTGCTCTGTGACATCATGCTGGCCACATAACCGTGGAAATGTGTTTGCTTTGGCAGAGCTGGCTCAGTGGCCTTGAAATGGAGATGGACACTGCCCCCTGTAGTCAGCAATGACTAGTGGAATAAAATCTGCAGGGACTCCTTTACTTTACATTTTCAATAACCCAACATTATTTTGTGCTTTTCTTCATTTTGGGATACGCTACTGTAGCTGTAGAGTAGCTACAGCATTATATTTCATTATGTTTAGCCAGTTATCTCAGATTCTTGACACCCCAGAGTTCGCCATATTTGCGCTTCTCCTCTGGTCTCATCTTCTCTTTATTGTAGCCATGGAAGAAGCCAGCACTGTGGAGGAAGGGGAAGTGACCTCAGGGATGCAATCCTTGGCAGTGGAAGATGGGCCTGGTCCGGATTTAGCTTCTGCCACTGAGGAACAAGATGCTGCTGCCAGAGAAACTGAGGGGGAGTTATCAGGCAAGGGAGAGGAATCTGCTGAAGAGGATTGGTGCATCCCCTGCAGCGATGAGGAGCTGGATTCTCCAGATAACTGGATGCCTGAACCCAAGGAGATCCGCCGTTTATATGAACTCATTGCTGAGCATGGGACTCTGGAGATTCAGGCTGAAATCCTCCCTCGGCGCAATCCAACACCAGAGCCTGACAGTGAAGATGAGGATAAATCTGATGGACAATCTGAACACCAAGAAGAGGAGGAGGAGGAGAAGTGAGAAATGGGTTTTTGTATTTAGGTTAGAGGAGAGGGGAATTTTAAGATTTGAAGTTCTGTTAAAGGGAGGAATGATAGGCTGGAGAATATTGCCAAGTTGATTCTTTTTTCTCTTCCTCTGTTTGTTCCAGGCCTCATGTGCCTACTGAATTCGACTTTGATGATGAGCCTGCCACTCCCAAAAGCTCCTTGATTGATCGACGGAGAACTCCTGGTACGTAAGGAAGGCAATTGAGTTTCCATAAGAAGGCAGAAGAGCATTGCCAGGCCAATGAATTATGAAATAAATCATTTTGCCCCCTGCCCAAACTGGCCCACCAGTTGCTTATGCCCACAAGCTGGGTGTGGGTGCAATAGGACCTTCCCTCTGTGTTCCCAATTGCAAATAGGAGTAGTGCTTAGACTTATATATTGCTTCACAGTGCTTTACAGCCCCTCTAAACGGTTTACAGAGTCAGCATATTACCCCCAACAATTTTACCGACTTCAAGGAAGGAAGGCTGTGTCAGCCTTGAGCCGGTCAGGATCAAACTGCTGACAGTTGGCAGAGTTAACCTGCAATACTGCGTTCCAACTACCACACAGTCATATTCAGATCATCATACATCCGGAGATAATCAACTGTTCGTTTAGCAAGTCAGGAGAGGAGCAGTTGTTGACGACCAATTTCAATTGCCATATACAGATAGTCCTTGACTTACAACCATTCTTTTAGCAACTGCTCAGCCGTCATGACTAGCAGCTACTGAACAGTATAACCATTCTGCATGACTTGGTGTCTGATCCTTGTGTAATGCAAAGTTGATAGTCATCTCTTCTGTAATGGTGAGTTGATTGAAGAACTACTTCCTCGTGGCTGTCCTGAATCTCCCACCATTTGTTAGGTCAGGGGTAGTCAAACTTTTTATACCTATCACCCACTTTTGCATCTCTGTTAGTAATAAAATTTTCTAACCGCTCACTGGTTCCACAGTAATGGGGATTTGTAAAATAGGGAAGTCAATTAAATTAAAAAAAGGAAAATGCTTCAGTATCAGACAAACCCCCTATTGCCCACCATGAAAGCTGGAATGCCCACTAGTGGTGGTAGGGACCAGGTTGACTACCACTGTGTTAGAGGACTCCAACTTCTAGCTTATGCAAGTGAGAAAAGGAAAGAAATACTTCCTCCCTTGCATAATTTTTATACATCATACCCATTTAATCATTTTTATTGAAGTCAAAAACTCCAGAGAGGTGAGCGGTTAAGAGACCAGGATAGAAACTGGGAGACAAGAAGCGCTAGTTCCACCCTAGGCGTATAACCAGCTGGATAGCCTTGGGCCAGTCCCTCTCTCTCAAACCTAGGAGTGAAGCAATGGCAAACCACTTCTGGAAAACCTTGCTAAGAAAACTGCAGGGAATTGCCTAGGCAATCCCAGGAATCATTACTGACTCAGTAAGTGTGTGTGTGTTTGTGCACGCACATAAAATGGTTAAAGTTTCAGAAGCTGTCGTGTCTTGTCCACATTTTCCACTGGGGTTTATTAAAAATAGTAGATTTTTTTTAGAAAGAGGATCCTGGACAGAAAGAATATTTAAATCACCTCTTGTGTTGCAACATTCACTTTTTGAGGTACCTTAATTGCTGATAAGCAGTACAGGCCGTGCTCAACTTGCTTCCACAATTGGGACAAGAATTTCTATTGCTAAGCCATTCAGTTAAGTGAGTCGCACCTGATTTTATGACCTTTCACACATATATATATTTTTTGCCAAAGTTAAGCAACTCACTGCAGGTATTCAGCGAATCACACGGTCATGAAGGAAATCCAGCTTCCCCCGTTGACTTTGCTCATCAAAAGCTGACTGGGAAGGTTGCAAATAGTCACATGATGCTGCTGCACCTGCTTGCCAAGCATCCAATTTTGATCATGTGACCCCAGGGATGTTGCAAAGGTCCTAAGTAAGAGGACTAGTTATAAGTCCCTTTTCTCAGTGCTGTAACTTTGAATGGTCACTGAACCAATGGTTGTAAATTGAGGACTATCTGTATAAAAACATATTGAGATTATTTAGGCAGCAAAGGTGTCAGTTTCTTAATCCAACAAATAAATTCTGCTGCTAGGCAGTTTTCTCCCACCTGCTTCCTCGTGGTTTTGAATTATTTTACAATTCTCTGTAAGAACAGCAAAGATTGCACCCTGTTTTTACCTTGCGGGCTTATTAAGCTAGTTTGATGTATGAACTTCATCTTCCAATCCTGATTTCTGATTAATTTCCAGGGATGTCAGCTAAGAGTCAGAAAAGAGAAGCCCGCCTGGACAAGGTGCTATCAGACATGAAGCGCCACAAAGTGCTGGAGGAGCAAATTATGAAGACCGGCTGTGACCTCTTTGACCTTGATTCAGATGATGTACCCACTCCAAAACGACCCTCTGGTCTCTTCCTTCGTCAGCGCAAATACTAACAATAATGAAGAAGATAAGCCGAGAGAGGAGGATGGAATGGAACTATGGGTGCAGATACAAGGGGAAGGAACTCTGGCCTAATCCTGCTAGTACCCTGGGCTTAGACTCTGATCCCATACGGGTTGCTGGAGGTACTTTCTGTCATGTTTCTGGGTGTAATAAAACTGAGTTTGCTTTTAATTTAATTTCTGTGAACTATTCTTATAGTAATGGAAAGTCAGGAGGACAACAGTAGTTGGGCACCTACAGTTTCACTTGCCATTTGTTTAGCAACCATTCAAAGTTACAACAGCAGTGAAAAAAAATGATGGACTGGTACTTGCAATTACAACCGTCCCCATGTTCACATGATCTGAATTCAGGTGCTTAGCAGCCGGCACATGTTTATGATGTTTGCAGTGTCCCAGGGTCATGTGATCCTCATCTGCAGCCTTCCCAGCCATCTTCCAGCAACCAAAGTCAATGGGGGAAGCTGGATTCACTTAATGACCACACGATTCATTTAACAATAACAGCGATTCACTTGACAACTGGCAAAAATGTCATTAAATCAGGTGCAATTCACCACAACTGTCCTAGATTAGCAACAGAAATTCTGTCCCAATTGTGGTTGTAAATTGAGGTTGTGTTTACCCCGTTTTGTCTGTTTACCCTCAATCTTTTTGTGATCTTGGAATTGATAAAGCTATGCGGTTCCCTGTCACAAATGTCCTTGTCAAAAAAGCCAACACAGTTCTAGGCTGCATAAACAGAGGGATAGAATCAAGATCACACGACGTGTTAATACCACTTTATAATGCCTTGGTAAGGCTGCGCTTGCAATACTGCATCCAGTTTTGGTCACCACAATGTAGAAAAGATGTGTGGACTCTAGAAAGCGTGCAGAGAAGAGCAACAAAGATGATTAGGGGACAGGAGACAAACACATATGAAGAATGGTTGCAGGAACTGGGTATGTCTAGTTTAATGAAAATAAGGATTAAGGGAGACATGATATCAGTCTTCCAATATCTCAGGGCTTGCCACAAAGAAGAGGGAGTCAAACTATTCTCCAAGGCACCTGAGGGGAGAACAAGAAGCAATGGGTGGAAACTAATCAAGGAGAGAGGCAACCTAGAACTAAGGAAGAAATTTCCTGACAGTTAAAACAATCAGTGGAACAACTTACCTCCAGAAGTTGTGAATGCACCAACACTGGAGGTTTTTAAGATGTTGGACAACCATTTGTCTGAAATGGTTTCCTGCCTAAGCAGGAGGTTGGACTAAAAGATCTCTAGGTTTCCTTCCAGCTTTATTCTATTCTATTTTATTCTATTCTTTATTTTTATTTATTTATCAACATGTACAAGCTAACTGGTGTTAGTATAGACATGGACATTTTTGCATGAGATTGGTACAAATAGATAGATATAAAGACGTATAACATTGTCATGAACACAAAATGAGTACATATCAATAGGGACAGTTGGACAGGGACAGTAGGCACAATAGTGTGCTTATACACACACCCTTAGGGACTTCTTAGGAAATGTGTGAGGTCTACAGTAGACTATTTGAGGAATTTGAGGAATCAGGTAGAGTGTTCCAGGCATTGACCATTCTTGCTGAAGTCGTATTTTCGGCAATCGAGTTTGAAGTGGTTTACTTTGAGTTTGGTTTACTTGAGGGATGGTTGTAATGGGGCCCGGCGTCCTCCACATGAGTGTACGAAGTGCACACACATGCACAGCACACGCATGCGTCTTACCTTCCAGTGATGCCTCAGTGAGCATTGTGCAGGTGCTGTATGTGCCATGCACGGAAGCCCCAAAGAGTTTAAAGACAGGTAAGGAGCTCGGGTGGGCCCTCTGGAGCACTGTACCAGAACACCGTACTGGGGCGTACCGCCGGCAACCCACTACTGCTCAGGTCGGAGCATAGATGGCATAATTCGAGGTTGTCCAGGTTATTAATTTCAAGCCAGGTGGCATAAGGTATTTTATTGCGAGCAGATGAGTTAAGTACACTTCTTGTGAAATATCTCTGGACCCTCTCTATTGTATTTTTTTTTTTTATATTCAAAAAGTTTTATTAGTTTTACAATTTTTTCTCAAGGTAAGGGTATACATGGTAATAGAAAA
>JAPKID020008145.1:0-10024 GCA_026931265.2 Tropidonophis doriae
TTGCACATGCGTGGTGGAGCTGAGCTGGGGTGATGCGGGCCATAGGTTCGCTATCATAGCTATAGGAGAAGCCCAATATTCTTTCGAGAAAGCCCCTGGATCGGCGGAGTCCCAAGGCCTAGGCGGAAGCAGGGCGCAGCTGACACCTCGCCTGCCTGCCTGCCGAAATATATCCAGACAGATAACCAGGCAGAAGAGGCTGCTCTCGTCTCGCCGACTCAACAGATGGAGGCGCCGGGCGTGTGCCGGCAGGCGGGAGCGCCGGTGTTGCAATCAGCCCCTCCGGCCTTTCGCCTCCTCTCCAGCGGCCAGGAGGCAGCAGGGCGGTGGGAAGCGTTCTCCGCAGGCCTGCCCGACCCCCAAGAAAGGGAGCCGTGCCCTGCAGGGGAAGAAATCCCACCCAGGGTTGGGGTTCCTTCTCCGCCTTTCTCCGAGCCGGGAATTGAGGGCATGTCTGGAACCAGCCCCAGCACGGCGCGCCTCTCCGGAATCCAGGGCGTCTCGGCGCACGGTCCCTCCCCGGAGAAAACGGGGGATCTCGGGCGAAGGCAGCCCCGCGTCGAGGGAGGCAGAGGGATAGTGAACGAACAAGCAACTTCTTGCGGACAAGGCACTTTCCCACCCACGAACCTGGAGCTACTTCGGCCACTGGGGTCCATCCCCGTGTAAGTCGTGGTGGTGGTCATGATGGGGAAGAAGTTGGAGGAAACCGCCCGGGTGCGAGGCCAGCGGAAGATGATATTTCCGCGCTCAGGTCCTGCCGGCTACAACTGCAGTAGCCACTCGGCGCTGGCAGCTTCTTTTATAAGGTTCGTTCCTTTCCATCGCCTCATTGGCTAGTTCAAACGCCCTGTCCTGACGTGATTAAGGGAGCCTCGTGCCACTCCGGACGTGGCCCCACCTCCGAGCCCAGCAACATTTACTCGCCACCGTCGTTGGAAGTCGATTCGTCGACGGCGACTGTTACTTCGCGCCCATTGGTCGCTACTCCCTGCCCGGCTTCTTGGCATGTGATTTCACGACGAGGCTGTCATTTAGATAAAAATGGGTTGGCATTGGCTAGACTGCACATGAGGCAGCAACAACTTCCTCAGTCTTTCTTCATGGAGTAGTAGTTGGAGGAGATCGGGTCAAAGGGAGTGGCATTGGAGAGCCCCGCTGGCGAGGGCTCTCCAATCGCTCTTGGGATCCGGGTGGAATCAAATGGAAATTAATGCCAGTGCCGTAAAATACGAAATGTATCACAAAATATGTATCATGTAACACAACTTCTACCAAATCGCTCTTTAGCAGGGCACCCCAATTCATTATTTCCTAGAGAATGATGCCCTCAGCCCCTCGTTTAACTACGGTATACACATACTGTACACCATGAACGGGAAAAACACAACTATCTTGTACTGATGCGTGGATCAATCTGGATGTGATATGGGAGAAAAAACTATGTAGATGGCAGGAGACCCATGAAACAAAAACAATTTTTCAGAAAGATGTTAGAAATGGCACTTTCTAACAGAGAAAACTGTTCTCATTCTACATAGGAAGCTGTTTTACAAGTCCCTTAAAAAAGAAAAACTTTTTTAAAAAAAACTGTTTAAATGTTTAAAGTATGCATTCTGCTAGTTGCTTCATAATCCAACATATTTACCAGGGAGTATTTCTCAATGACTTCAACAACACTTCTGATTAGAAATGTGAATACCTGCAATATTATTGTGCAAAACTATCTAAATATTTCTATTTTGCTGAAGATTAATTTTTCTACATCTTCTAGCTGAAAATTTATGTATAAACATGTTATTTTCGATATCTCAGAGACCGGATGAGTGTTTGAACAGAAAAGCATCAGACATATGTGTCTATGTATAATAAAACAATATATTAACAAAAACTGTAAACAAGCATTACTTTACAGCTTCAAAGTAGTTCCCCCATGTTCCACCACCAAACTCAGTGAAACTGAACAATTAATAAGCTGTTACATAATGGTCTCAAGCTTAGTATCTTTAATAAAAATTGTTCAGTGAAATTGATTGCAAAAAGACAGTTCTATTAGGATAAAAATCTCCACATTCATGGGCTATCTTTACCAAATTTTCTATTTACAGGAATCATAAAGGGGAAAAAGTGTTGGTAGATGAGCAAAAATTGATTCATATATTTTGCTAAGTCATGGTTTTCATGGTAAGCAGTAATCTTTACAAGTTACAATAGCCAAATCCACAGAAAGATGCAAACGAACTACATTATAGCAAAAGATGATTTCGGTGATACAATCATCTTGAATCATGGATGTTTCCATAAAGGAGAAATAAGTGAAATTGTTTATTATATTCTACATTCCTTGAATGTTCATTCCCCCACCCCCCAACATATCTTGAGGTAATTACACTTTGGCATTCTGAACCTTGAAACATGATTCATTGTAACTTGGTATTTTTGCCACATACAATCCCCACATAATTTACTCTTTTCCTTCTATGCTCAAGAAAAGAGAACTGAAAACTCAGCAGTGCAGGAGCTCAGTTGCAAATTATAAACATAATAAAAGTCACTAGATTCATTATCCAGCATGTACTTTACTTTGAACTTATGTTGCATAAACTAATATATTTCTGAAACTTGGTGGAACAGATACTGACAATAGATATTTAAGATTATAAGCGGTAGGAATTTGCTTCCAAGTTCTGAAAGCCAGGACTGCACACACGCAGAGTAGGATATGCAGCACCATTTTTGGAACAAAAATATTATTTTATTATTATATTGCAACAAGGAAAGTACACAATTTCATAATGTAGCCATCGCCTCTTATTTGAAGCAATTCAGTAAACTCCTTAAGAATGAGGTATTTTTAAAATATACTGAATGAATTCCTAGGTCCCACCGGGGAAATTTAGAAAATTGTTAAGATTAAACTCCTCTCAAATTCTGAAATTGTGTTACAGAAGTTAACAATTGATATATATTAGAGGGCATTACCATACATCATGGGGAAGGGTTGTAAAAAATTTATTTTGTAGATTACGTGTTTCAAATACAATCATGGCATTACGTATCTAGCCCGACAGTTTCTTCTGTTTAAAAGTATAATAGAAGCAGGACACATATAATCTGATGTTTAACTATCAACATATTACAGAAGATTGCTCTAAACTATTGGCTAAATGGCATGTCTCATTTCTGCGATCCTGTCAATGTACTTATGAAAGTCCATCCAAACCAAAAGGAACAAAGCAATTTAACCATAAAGTACAGCAGAGCTGCACCATGAGTAAGAGACTTCTGGCAACTTTCAAAATCTCAAATATTAACATAAAATGAATGGGCCTTTCACATTACCGCTAGAGTTCTAGACCAGTACTGGACCTACATTACTAATTCTAAGTATGACAAAAACCAATACCCCATTTAGGTATTAAAGACACATCCCAATAGATGTGAAGTAATGCTGTACACTTGATGAGAAATATAATGCATGACAGCCAAGAACTGAGAATTTTCATATGTATCTTTTTATCCTATTGTTAATATAGTATTTTACTTCACCAGTAGTTAACCAAGTTCCTCTACTACAGCAAACAGTATTTGTTTTACACATTGCTTTCTATTACGATATCTAAAAGAGATATTTGATGTGCCAAACTAGGTAAGATATATATTGATTTTACAGTTCTATATTGCTGGTTTGAAAACTGTAGAAGATTTACCTCAAATATTTCTCATACTATTTCCCTTTAGTCCCTTAAGAATATTAGCTCCATCTACAACCTCAGTACCTTAAGCCTCTCTCATCCCCAAATTTTAAAATAAGCAGGGATAGGGTTTCCATTTGCACTCCCCTTCTTCGGTCCTGAAAAGTCATATGGATCAGTTTATCACATAACTTATCTATACAAGAGCACAAGAATCTGACTGCAGATCAGCTGCCCTGGGCACAGTATCATGTCTTCCCAAATAACTGCCCAATTTTACATTTACAAAGGAAGAACATGTTGCTTTCACTCCCAAACATTTCCACTAAAAAAGAAACACAGCATTTCTATCTAGCAATTTACATTAGAACTCTCATTTCTTGCCAAGATTTTCACAGCAAGAACTGGTATTTACTGTGCCCTTCACATCCAGTCAGCCTCCCTGTAACTGGTAATTTAAAACTTGTCTGGACTGTTAGCCAAAATATAAAAACTAAAATTAAAATTTGATGAAACAGCAAGGAAATTTTTATCTCTTTTTACCAGGTGATTGGTTCTAGGCTGAGATGATAGCAGCACAGAAAAATAAGCTGTTTTATTTTAAACAAGAATTTTATTTAAACAACAAGACGGAAGGGAAAACTATCCAGGATCAAACTTTTGTTTTAGAGTAATTTACCCCTACTTAAAGACAGATTGCTCTACATGTAACAGCTACGTACAAAAAAGTTATAAAATTGTCCTTGGTTGTACAACGATAAAAGAAAAACAATGAAATTGTCCAATCAAACAAAGTATGTAAGGTTTTTTTTTGTTTTTTTCCAACAATGAGAGCAAAAATAACTTACTGGAATATAAAGATAAAAGTTAGAGGAGCATGCCACTAGTGGAGAAATGGGATGTTTTCACAGACCAGATTGTTTTTACCACCCTTTCTCCATATGATGTTGATCAAAACATACAATTGGCTATTTAGTTAAAAAAAATATGCATGTCTGTGCACATATACCAGTTACTTTATGTACAATAGAAGGAATAAGAAAAGAAATCAAAGAAGAGAGAAAGCTATACTGCAGTAGTCAAGATGTGGCTGAATCAGGTCTCTTTTTTTCTAACTGTGAATATGTTGCCTGTGGGAAAGGAAGTTTGGTTCTTTCTTTTAGTTCATGCCTCCTGTCTGCTGCTGGAACACATCAATTGTATCTTCATCCTCCATTTCCAACTGTATTGAAAAAAATATAAGTCAGTTCAAAGTATGATAAGTAATATTATCATATTATCACATGACAAGTGAAGTAAGTGACATAAGCATAACAAGTTTTATTTAGTTTTTAATACACTCCCAAAAGTATAAAAAACAAAACAAAATGTAACAAAATTTTCTTCTGTTCATTAATAACACCCCCACCCCTTCCCCAAATTCAACTCTATTTGTAAAGAGACATTTTATTATGCAATAAGATTTTGGTCATCTTGTTCCTTAGTAGGCTGAAATCAAGAAAGTGTTAAGTGTAAAATCTCTATTCAGCCAATGGGGCTTTCTTGAATCTAACTGAAGACCTTGTAAACCTACAAAGCTGTTCCTTTCAGTTAAAAGTCTCCTTGGAATAGCCAAAAATAATACCTCTAATATAAGCAGGGCAGAGGAACTGACAAATTTAAGAGCAGGCTTCTTTCTTCAAATAAAAGCATTTTTAGATACAAGTCAATAGATTTTTATTATATAGAGTTAATTTCAGTACTTCACATGGTAGATATTAAAAACATTAATATTACTTTTTAGGTCTAAACTAATTGGGATTTTCAGTTGTTAATAGGAAGAAATCATATCCCATTCCCAACATGAAAGCCAAGTCGCAAGAGGAAACTTGGGTGTTCAAACTGTTTTTAAAGACATTGCAATATTGCTGTTTTTTAACTGTTGCATCAAATCTTTAGTGGTACAAATTTTTACATGCATTTGTACTTCAATTATCTTTCAGATGTAAGCAATGTTTAGGTACAAAGAAATATGTAAGGATTACTTTTAAAACATTTCTTGGTATTTAGACTTCTAACCAAATTCTACTTTTTCACACCAGCGAGTACTTTAATGACTTTTTTTTACCTGTGCAGGTGTATCTGTTTCATTGATTGGTTGCCCATCAAACCGGAATCTGATTTGCCTCATCGACAAACCCTACATGAATTCAAGAATAAAACATGCAGTTGAAATAGCAAACAACCAGAATTCTTATAAGACTATATACTACTTCCTATCTAAATTATAAAAAATGGGATTAGATGTTCGGTTTATTCAGCATTAGTGTTCATTAGTGACCTCAGAATCAACTGAGACCCAAGATTAAGGCAGTTCAGGATCAACTTTCAGAAATGACAGTAGCCACATTATTAGACTTTAAATCATCAAATAAAATTTCCTAAAGTAAGGAAACTGCTGCATAGAGCATTACACTTTAGTAGTACTGTATTTGTAAATTGAAATGACCTTCCTCCCCAAAACCAATCATTTTTGTGCAATATTCTATATAATAAGTTCACATTCTTAAAATACATGTGACATTTTAGTTTTAATTTTATAAATATTGAAGAATGTTTACAAGCATACTTCACATATCATAACAAACTATGTTATGCAAAACCATCTACTGTAACCCATGAATGAAAGAAACTGAGTCTTAGTGGAATGTATAAAGCCAATTATATTAAATTCACTAATTTAATGTATGAATGGGAATGAGGGGGAAGACCAATAAAACTGAATGTCCATTATGGGTTTGCCCTTGTCCTAACCCTAACAGTGAGTAAAGCAAGACTGTTAACCAAAGCAAGGCTGGTGTGGGCCTATGGCAGCTCCCACAACAGCATAATCCATTGCCCCTCATCACATCTTCCTAGCTTCCCTCAGAGTCCCTACCA
Source organism: Tropidonophis doriae (assembly GCA_026931265.2). Classification (NCBI taxonomy): domain Eukaryota; kingdom Metazoa; phylum Chordata; class Lepidosauria; order Squamata; family Natricidae; genus Tropidonophis; species Tropidonophis doriae. The sequence continues at coordinate 6,615 of JAPKID020008145.1, forward strand.
ATACCCTAGCACAGTAAACCCCTTTCAGTAGATTTTGTCTATTAATTACAATATCTACTAAACTGAGATTCATTAGAGTTTTTGCAATATTGTTTAGTATTCCATAATCTCTGGATAATCTAATTTTAAATGATTTCTGGTAACTGAAATATACAAAGGTAAATTTTGTACAAGCGTTGCACAGCAGCTCAGCCAAAACGCACTCATATTCAGTGGCTATCTTGTAGGACAGCTAGGTTAGTCTATAGTGACAAAAACTCTGTGGCAGCTCCTTTTCCAATTAACAAAGGGTATTAAAAGATATAAAAGTTTTTAAACTGCAGCTCATTTCTTGTAGTTTCCATCCTGCATCAGTCTAGTCCCACTATGCAGCTATTGAAATGAGCTGCAGCACACATTACGCCTTTTAATAAACTTTTAGTTGAAAAGGTTTTACGCTACATTTATTAGGTGCCTAGTTAAACCAACTTGAAACTTGAAATAAATGTAGAGTTTAAAATATCTGCACCAAAAGACAATTAAAAATCCTTCCTGGATCTACTGTACTGTGCAGTCAAAATTTGTACAAGGCAGGACCAGACTCAACAAGATACAAGTTGGCCATTTCTGCCATCACACCTAATTTTGTTGTACATTATCAGTCAAGAATCATCCTCTGAAAGGAAATTTATTCTTACAGAACAAAGCACAGAAAAATACAGATTTGTGTCATCTGTCCTCTCAAACTCAGAAGGGGGGATGGACCAACTTTCATGCTAACAGATAATATGGTTCAGTGGATACTTTCTTTTTACCAAGCTTCTTTATGTGAATACTTGGTCCCAGTAGACTATATTCCTAATAAATAAATTTTTCTAATACAGAAGCTAGAAATCTCCTGATTAAATAACAAGCAATGCCATTCATCAAAGTAACTATGTTGGAATTGTAGTTTAGCAACATCAACCCCACTGAAAATAATCTTAATGTTTAGGAATGCACAAATACAGAAAGTCTTCAAAACTGTTATAGTAAATGGTCCCATGTTTCTATTTATTTATACCATGATTAAAAATATAATGTTTTTCTCAAGTGAAACTCAAATCCTGGTAACTCTTAGAAACAACATGGAAGAAGCACTATATTTTTCCAGATTATGTTTAAGGTACCAACTGCAATTGATCCATAATCACATTTTCTTTTATCCAATAATTATAAAAGAGAATACACACCACTGAGAAAACCTTCATTAAAAAAGAGATAACTTCTTTCCCACCTTTGGCTAGTTATATACTATTGTACACGGGAAAGCAAAACACAGAAAATATTCTGTTACTATCTGATGGTCATCTAGATAGTTAACTCATATAAAGTATCTTTATTAAATAATGTCTCTAGGTGGAATTCACAGTACACTGAACCAAGATAACAAGATTTTGTTTTGCCATTTTATCTTAAATAGCAAGAACTATAAGCAGGATGTGTTTTAATACAATGCTAAACTCTATATTCATTGTAATTATAAAGCTTTAATATCCTACAAATCAGTTTAAAATGGTTCGAAGTATGTTTCAGAAGGCTTCTCACCTGTCGTTCACAATAAGCTTTCATTAGTTTGCTAAGTGGTGTATGCCTTTTAATCTTAAATTGCACCACAGATCCATCTTGCCCTGCAACCTTCAGATTAATATGATCGTTATTTTCAGTCTTCACTCCTTCCTGTAAAGGTGGGGAAGAGACAAAATATTAAAAGCAATTTACTTCTCCTAGTTAGTAAATGTCATCAAGTTCAATATTCATATTACATCTTGTAGTTGTAGGTTTACTGAAGGACTAACCATAACATTCTCAAATTCGGAAATAAAATTAGCTATCAACTTGTAAACAAAATTTAGTATTTACCAGAACAACAAAATGCCATGTCAGATAATTATAATAAATCCCATGCTTTATGTTTTAAACAATATGAATTAATTTTATTAATATACTACTGTGGATATACAGCAGTGCTAAATTAACAAGATTCATTACATCACACACACTTTGGGAATAAATTCCACTCTACTCATAAAACAAATAATTAATGGTGGACTTGCACAGAGCTGTTTTGGAAACCAGAGTGACATTGCTAATGTAGTAAAAATGAGTTATTTCCCCTTTTAAAGGGGAGCATCTACCGGTATGTAGAGTCTCAATCATCCAGGTTATAGTTGTCAGTTGTCCCAAAGGTGCTTTTTCCAAAAGGCATCTGAACTTTGTTTTTTTTTCTGAGTTAGAACTAAATAAACCTCTTGGATGAGGTAAGTGAAATGTTTTCAAAGAAAAAACCAAGAAAGTCCAACTGCCTATTGCAAAAAGCACCTTTGGGACATTTTGAAAGGGAATTTTTAAAGATAGCATCATTGAACTTTAAAGAATTAAATGATCAATCTAATATTTTTTGGAAAGCTGTAACTATTTATTGGATTTTAAATTCAGTGCACTGGTTGCCAATACCATTTTTTAATAAAACTAAACATTAAGATATTATGCTAATATATTTAACATACACCATTCTCAAACACAGTCCCAAAATTTTATGTTCTTTAACAAGGGAAGCACATAAAACTAGCCCAGTTTGTTGTTTTTAACCAAATGCTTTATACCACTACCTCTTAAAATAAGTCTTATTTATTAATTCTGGTGAGATTTAAGATTGAGAATTGTAATAAGATTCAAATAAGGCCTGAATATCTTGTACATGGTCCTTAAACGCTGAAACTTCCATTACACAACGCACCATAAGGGAAACAATTCCGAATAATTGGGAGTAGCATAAAGAAATTTGCAAATAGTTTTTATGCAAATATGTTTTACGCTCCTTTCTAAAAAATAAAAAATAAAATTCTAGCAAACTTCAATGTTACCCCACGGGAAAGATACACCGTCATTTCAGTTTAAAAGCTACCGTTTAACCCAAGTACAACCCTCCTTTAAGGCAAAACCGTGCAGAGAACTTCCAAGAAAGATCCCCTGCCTCTGTAGATCCTGTTTTGTGTCTCTCCCTCATCAAGAAATCTGGTGGCTTCCCTCCAATGAGCTAAAACATCCCCCCTCAACCACCCCCACCCCCACCAGCAGACAAGCATGCCACCACTTCTGTTCAAAAACACCACTGGCTCCCACGGCGGAGCCCTTCTCCCATCTCCCAGAAAACACGCACCGCCCCGATCTCTCCTCCCTACGCACCGCACACTGCGATGCACAAAGCCAAGCTCATAAATCTCGTCCCCTTTGGAAAAAGCCTCCTTTCTTCAGCCACAAAGCCTTTTTCCCCCCTCTCCCAGACCTTCTGCGAGTCCCGGGGACAGCGCTCTCCGAAACCCATCAACAATTTTGGCGCCTCCAAAAGTCGTATTTAAAACGAGGAGGAGAAGCAGCCGATCATCGGT
>JAPKID020008146.1:0-10022 GCA_026931265.2 Tropidonophis doriae
GGGGAAAAACTTTTTTTTCTTTAAAAGCAGTAACTCACACACACCATACAGCAAGTCCCAAAGCCTCGATGCCTTTCACAGCCCCAAACGTCAGCCATCTCCAGCTTTTCTGTAGTCCCAGCACACCGTCGGCAAAGGGGATTTCTCCCCCCGCATCAGTCGCCTGGCTCCTCAAGCGAAGCGGGTACGCCTTTCCCCCCAACCCCCACCAGGCGCTCTGCCTGGATGGGGATCCCCGCCAGCCGCTTGTACAGTAGGGGGCCCTTAAAGAGCCTCCATAGCCCCCAAAGGGGCCACCAAGCAAAACAAGCGGCGGACGAGTCTAGGACTTGTCCGAAGCCTCCGGCGGCCGGAAGCAATCTCAAGACTTACGACTCTTAAGCCGGATAGGCAGCAACCAATTTTAATTAATAAATAAAATAAAGATAAAAAAGAGTAGAGAGGAACTCAAGGGATTTCAAGATTCTGTCCTTCAGCCCTACAACAATAAAGAATTCCTGAAATTCTTGGCTGCTTCTCTTTCTTGACCTTGCCTACCTTGAAGGGCTGACAAGAAATGGCTAATGAGGCAGTGGTGCAATTCAGCTGGTTCTATTCGGTTTGGGTGAACTGGTAGCTTTGGTGGCGGGAGGCTCTGCCCGCCCACCCACCTGGACGTCATCGTGTCCCATTTTTGACACTATGAGCATGCATGGAGGGTCCTGCGCATGCGTGGAGGGGGCGTGTGTGAACAAAGCTCGCAGGCGCACTCTCACATTAGCGAACCAGTAGCAAAGGTAAGTTACTCCTTCCACTCCTGGAATGAGGCCAATCATCAATGCAGACTATTTTTACTCTATTCTGGGGAAATTAAGACAATTCTGAGTACAATTTGAACTCTTAAATCACCTCTGCTACTAAAGCAGAAAACCAAAAGAAACAGAGCTAGGTAGCTAATTCCATAGCCTAAGGGCCAAGGTCTGGAAGAATTTTAGCCAAGAAAAGACTGTGGGAGACAATAGTCATAATTGCCTTAAAACTCCTATTGTATTAATTGCTGGAGTTAACCGTGTCTTTAAGTCTTTCTCATGGCAACTAAATGAGATTTCAAAGTCCTTAAATTTGGCTGGATGGTATGTTCAGTACTTAAAACTAATTGCCAAGTAGCAAGGGGAAGAAAATAAGCATTAAGACTTTTCCTTCCATGAAAGAAATGGAATGGAATAGATAACCAGAAATAACCTGAATTGTTGCAGACAACATATGATACAGAACTGCTATTATGACTTAACCGTCAAGCCCCATGAAGATTTTCTTAACATATCATGAAATGTCACGGAGTGGTTTTTAGATTCATCTAAGTACAATTTTCAAAAATGTGCAGTTCTTGAACTTCCTCCACGTTCTGTAATAATGACTGAAAAACTGATTGGCAAATATTCTAATGATCTAATAGCTCCCGGAAGAAGACTACAATCCATAAAAGAGTTTAGTTGTTCTTGGGTGTTTTCTTAATGTGATAATAAGCAGTTCTGAGCTAGACTAATATGCCTTTTAAAGTTATTCCATTGGGCCTGGCATTCATCCTAGGTAACAGTTCAAGCAGCTTCGCTCTAAGGAATGAGTGCCTGGAAATTGAAGATTTATACGAACACATTAGTGAAAAGGATCAATATATCTATGATACAAAAGCAGATAAAAGCAATCTAGATTCATTTAGCTTGACCTGTCTGGTGGAGACGGTTCTGCCCGTTGCCTGCTTAAAAACAAGAAAAAGAAGAAAAGAATTACCCATTGAGGAGGAAGGAAATCATATGTTATTGTTTAAAAGGTCATGTGCACAAAGTGAATATTAATTTTTTTTTGGTTATTTTTAAGAGTGAAAATGACGCTGAGCAATATTTGAGTCCAAAAGTGAGAAAGAAAGGTCAATGAAAGGCTCAGTAAATCAAAAATAAGGATGGAAAGAGTTTTCCCAGTAATCTTGACTTTTCCTAAACCTTTTAAAAGAAGCCATTATCCCTAATCATGGTGGAGTGAATCGCAGTGGTGGGATTCAACCAGTTCGCACCAGTTGTTAACTTTTTAAGCTGTTCGGAGAACCGGTTGTTGGAAGAAATAATTGCATTTTAATTATTTTAATTCCTCAAGGTGCTCTGACATCCTGCCTGATTTGTAACTCTGGGTTGCAGGTATTTCTAATCTAACAATTGGTATTTAGGGCAGCTTTTTGCAAGCAAAGAAGCTTTTTGTATTTTTGTATACGTAATCCTTGACTTACAACAGTTCAGTTAGTGACCATTCAAAGTTACAATGACTCTGAAAAAAGTGACTAATGACCTTTTTTCACACTTACGTCCATTGCAGAATGTACATATTTGCATAACTGGATTTGCTACATAACATTGCATGGTGGTTCAGAAGACATTACATACGTGAGGCTCAGAAGACATTATATACATGGGTCTTTGTTATTAAACTGAGAAAAGATTAAAAGGCATCATTATTTAAAAATTCCAGTATTGAAGCATTTTAGTATCCAATAACATATAAAAAGGAACAAACAGATATGGTGAAATACTGAATGCAAAGGGTGAACTTAAATCTATGCAAGAACTGGAAGAACAAGGTATAAGGATGAATTGGCTTTCACATGTGCAAATACATTCTAGATATGATAAAGATCTTAAAATAGAAGGCTTTTATGATAAATTGATTGATTTAGATAAAATTCTGACTGGTATTAATGAAAAGGTGATTGAAAAAACTATACGGATATTTATTAGAGGTTCAGCTAGAAGAACAAGTCAAAAAACAATAATTGCTTGGGGGGGGGATTTTGGATATGGGATTGATTTAGAGAAATGGCAAAAAATGTGGTCTCAAAATTACAAAATGACAATAACAGCATATAAAGAAAATTAGTATAAGATGTTTACAGGGACACTTACCCATGACAAGAATAGCAAGAATGTTTAAGAGTAAATCGGAAAAATGTTGGAAATGTCATCAGATATCAGGTTCTTATTACCATATGTGGTGGATGTGTGCAGAAGCTAAAAGATACTGGACTAAAATCCACACATGGTTGGAAAAAATAACAGACTAACATATAGACTTTAAACTACAGCGATTTTTATTGGGGAATCTACTGTAAATATACAGCAGAGAATTGAAATATTTGATTGTAAATGTGTTAACAGCGGCTATAATTGTATTTGCTAAAAATTGGAAAAATGAGAAAATACCAATGCAGGAAATTATTCAGAAAATAATGGAAATAAGCAAATTGACATTTGAAATTGGAGAAGAAGAAGATAAACAATTTTGTAAGATATGGGATTTTTTTTATCAATAGTTAGACAAAAAATATGGAAATGAAATATGCTAGAGAATTTTACAATGCAAGGATAATGGAATGATATAGAATATAATATAAAGATGTACTACTATTGGATGGATTTAGGATGATGTAAGAAATTGTTATAATACAAATTAATTCAAAAGTTAGAAAATCTCATAAAATGAAGGAATAATAGTTATAGTCAAATTAATGATTAACAATGATAATAACAATTTATACATTTATGTTGGATTGATAATATGATATTTTATATAAAATGTAAGTGAGGTTTATGGAGAGGATGCACAAAAAAGTTTGGTAACCAATCGACACATTGTAAGTAACTGGAAGATATTTTTATATTTTATGTTTTGTTTGTGTAAAAATAAAAAATTATTTATAAAAAAACATTGCATGATGAAGACTTGAGCCCCTTAAATTATAATGCAAATCATAAACGATGCAAACAACAGAATACCACCAAGTTAAATTTGCTGTAAAATAAGAGAGTGAAGCATTCTGGTCTCAAAAAGTACCTCTCGTTCCCCGGTTGGAAAGTACAATTTGAAAGCAGTGTTTCCTAAAAGTTTTTTTTTTTTAACCCTAGGAAATTATCTTTAATCTTCCTTACAGATTTGTTTTGAGGATATAACATGGCAGAGGAAGCCTTCATTGTCATTTCAACCATGTCTAACAAATCTAGCATGGAATAAAGATTTATTCTCACATAATACAAGGGTAGAAAGATACTTATTATGAAGCATGCATCACATTAATTACAGTATATTAATAATAGGAACCACGCTGTTGGTGTGGGGTTAAGAAGATCATTTAACAGTAAGTTAGAGTAAGGGTTGGGGCAGACTAATAGCGTTCTGTTGAATAGTAAGAGGAATTCCTAAAGAGGAATTTCATTTTCAGTCATATGAATGAAAGCAGAACTCTTTAGAATCGAGAGCTCAAGCATTGAAGACAATGTAAAAAAAGACCTTTTTCCCTTTTCCATGATTGGAAAGAAAGGAGATACCAGAACAGGGATAGAAAAGATTGAATGAGGAAACTGAAGTGTTCTTGGCCTTGTCGAGATTTCTGTTATGCGCACATATAACTATGCACAGGAAATGCTGATGGAGAAAACGGCAGTAATGAATAATATGAAGCTCTTGCTCTGAATCTTTTCAATTCCTATTTGTGGCAGCCCCTCTTTTTCCCATCATGACATGAAATAACAAGAAGAAGAAAAATCTTTGATCATTGTTTTCAGTGCTCCAGAACTTAATTTGAGTGAATTCTACTCCTTCTGTTCATATGAACTGTTTAACCTTTTACTGACATATTTCTGAACCTGAATAAAAGGTGCTGTAGCTTTAAGGGTGAAAGGGATTTAGAGCAGGGGTTCCCAACCTTTTTGGCACCAGGGACCGATTTCATGTAAAAAAAATTCCGCGGACTGGTGGGAGCCTCCAGTGGGTGGACTGGATTCGCGTTCGGCGGTCATGTGCAACCGGGCGGGAAAGCTGCCAGGGATCCCGGGCGAAGGATCCTCAGCTGGGGCAGGGAGGGATGGGCTGCATCCCGGGCAGGAGGGCCTGGCAGTCCCTTCCCCCTGCGCAGGGCCGGATGATGCCCCGAACCCTCCCAATGCAGGCCGTTGCCCCCATCCTGTCCCCAGGGAGCGCCCCAGCCAGCTGCCAGGATACAGGAGCGTTTGCTACACTTTCCTAAGAGTTGCGCTCCTTTCTACGCTGCTCACTCTGGCCCAGTTACTATCAAGCCCCGTCTGGCACCGGTCCATGGACCGGGGGTTGGGGACCCCTGATTTAGAGCATTATTTTTTTCAGGTTTTGAGTGGAAAGCTGAAAACTGTTAGTCTCTTTTAATAACTAACAGAAATGTGTTTGCGTGTACAAGGTTTGAAGTCCTTTTCTCCAAATCATTTTTAAATGCATGTACAGGTAGTCCTTGACTTAACAACTTGATTGTTCGAAGTTACAATGGCTCTGAAAACAGTGACTTATATCCATTTTTCACACTTATATCTGTTGCAGCATCACCGTAGTCATGTAATCAAAATTCGGACATTTGGCAACTGACATGTAATTTATGATGGTTGCAGTGTCCTAGGATTATCTGATCATCTGATTTGTGACTTTCTGACATGTAAAGTAAATGGGGTGGGCAGATTCGCTTAATAACGGTGTCCCTAACTTATCAACTGCAGTGATTCACTTAATAATTGTCACCAAGATAGGTTTGGAAACAGGGCAACAAAATTCACTTTAAAATGTCTTGCTTCAGCCACAGAAATTTTGGGCTCAATCATAAATCAAGAACTACCTGTACAGATTAACACTTACAATATATCTCAATGTGCCCAAGTAGGTAGCCTAATAGCCTGCCCAGTTTGCAATACTACTGCTTAGGCAGGGGAGTCAAACTCAAGGCCCGGGGGCCAAATCCAGCCCACGTGGTACTTAAATCTGGTCTGCGGGGCTGCCCTGGAAACTGAAGAACCAGCCTGCAATGCTTCTGCCAGTAAAAACAGAGCTTGGGAGGGCTATGTGTGGTCCTCCCAAACTCTGTTTTTCCTGGCAGAGCATTTGGACCACCACAGGCATCCCCGACACAAGTGACATTGAGCTGGCCACACTCGTCCAGGCCATACTCACCCCAAGGTCAAAGACAAACCTGATGCAGCCGTCAGTGAAATCGAGTTTGACACCCCTGTGCTAAGGAGTGATAGGCACCTCCAAGACTTATTTTAAAGCTGCTTTTCTCTTCAAATGCAACTGGACTATTTTTTTTTTTTTGAGGAAGAAGGGAAAAAGAACCATTTTGCTTCTCACCCAAGAAGCTTCATCAATTCTGAAGGTGAGGGGATGGAAAGATAGGTACTGAAAGTTGAGACTGAATGGTGGGGGGATGGGAGGATTGCATTTCTTTGCAGTTATCTGGTTTGTTGACCCTCTCACTGAGAGCTGCTGAGGCCACTGGAGAGTTTATCTGTGCCCTTAGGGTCAGCTGAATCAGGATGCAATTGGTTGCCTTTTGAAAAGAAAAAAAGCACCTTTGAGACTGATATGACCTGGATGACCAAGAACATCCACCGGCATTCAAGGCTTATTCTTCTTCTCTTGGTTCAGCCCCATATAGTAGACTTTCAAATTCAAACCTATTGTCCGTAAAGCAAAACAGATGAACAGGTAAACTACCTTCTTCTCTTGCTTCAGCCCTGAAATGGAGGACTAACATATAGTAGACTTTCAAATTCAAACCTATTGTCCGTAAAGCAAAACAGATGAACAGGTAAACTACCTTGTTCTCAGATATCTCAGAAGGAAAACTCAGAGGAAGATGCTGACTAGTAAACTGGAGATTCATAACTGGTCTTTGGTAAGTCTGCAAACCATTCCTTGACATGAAAAAGAAAAAAAGAAAAAAAGGGAAGACCCATTCATTTCTGCTCTGCTTATATGAGCATTAAATTAAAGTATAGCGATGATTGAGTGCCCATTCATTTCATTTTGCCAACTCATTTCTTTGAGGAAAGATGTATTTATTATTATTAAAAAAATTATATGTCATTTCTCAATTACATAAATCTCAAAGAAGGATATGAAAGAAAAGCAATGCATTCAAATGGTCAAGACGTTAGGGAAGACCAATATATATGGAAACGAAACTTCTGTTATGGCAGGAGTTTTATGCGCTTGGAATATAGATCCCAAGTGCATAAAACCCCTGCCGTATGAGAAGTTAAGTTTCCATGTCATCACCAAGAAGCAATGCTCAAGCCACAGAAGCTTTTCTCAAAAATTCAGATGGAAAATTTGGATAAATGAGGCTTTTTTAAAAAGATATGCTTGTGGCCAATAAGGTAGGAATAAACAATGGGTGATCCTAGGCCAGGGGTCGGCAAACGTAAATACTCAAAGAGCCATTTGGACCTGTTTCCCACAGAAAAGAAAACACCGGGAGCCACAAAGGTCCTAACCGGAAGCCTCCTGTTCAATTCTGGAGCTGACCAACATAGTCTTCTCCTAGTTCAGAGTCCTTTTGCCTCTACCTGTCATAAACAAAAATCCTATCAATTGTGGAGACAACTGGAAAACCCTCTCCTTGCCATAGAGTCTTCTCCTGGTGCACTGTGCTTCTTCCTGCCCTCCTCCGAAGCTGCTCTCAAAATTGTGGTGCCAACCAGTGAAGGAGCTGCAGCAGAGAGATGAAAGAGTCACATGCGGCTCCAGAGCCACAGATTGCTGACCCCTGTCCTAGGCCCATGGGAGACCTTTATGTTTCTTTTTCATCTGATCTTGACTGCTGATTGATTTATTGGTTGTATCTACATCTTGCCTGTTGTTCTGAGCTCAAAGGTGCAATATAGGCAGTCCTCGACTTACAACCATTCGTTTAGTGACCATCCAAAGTTACAACGGCACTGGGAAAAGTGACTGATGACCATTTTTCCCATTATAACTGCTGCAGCATCCCCATGGTCATGTGATCAAAATTCAGACAGTTGGCAACAACTGTCTGAATTTATGATGGTAGCAGAGTCCCGGGGTCATGTAATCACCTTTTGTGACTTTCTGACAAAGTCAATGGGGAGGCCAGATTCATTTAACAACTGTGTTACTAACCAAACAACATGCCAGTGATTCACTTGACAACTGTGGCAGGAAAGGTTGTAAAATAGGGCAAAACTCACTTAACAACTGTATTACTTAGCAATGGAAATTTTGGGCTCAATTGTGGTTGTAAGTCAAGGACTACCTGTATTCTTTTCCCCCCATAATAACAACCCTTTGAGGAAGATTGAGCTGAGAGAATGACTGGCCCAAAGGCACCTTGTTGAGAGTGGACTAGAACAGAATTCCCCAACCTTTCTGGGTTGGTGGCCCAGAGCAGGGACTGAGGGGGGAAGAGAAGGTTTTGTGGGAAGGGTAGGCGAATGTGCAAGCACCTGTTGCTCGCAGGAGTGAGACGGAAAGTGCTTGTGAGCACCTGCAATAAGCAGGGGCTGAGGGGGGAAATAGGAGAAGGTTTTGTGGGAAAGGTAGGCGCATGTGCAAGCACCTGTTGTTCGCAGGAGTGGGGCGGAAAATGCCTGTGAGCACCTGAAATGGTCACATAAGCAGGAGCTGAGGGGGGAAAAGAGAAGGTTTTGTGGAAGGAGCAGGTGCATGTGCAAGCACCTGTTGCTCGCAAGAGTGGTGTGGAAAGTACCTGTGAGCACATAAGTGGGGCCACGAGTGCTACCCATACTTGCACGAGTGGGGCTCCGAACATCCTCAAATAAACCGCAGAATAGTAGCGTGCTGTGGTCCACATCTTGTAGAGCCCTGAACTAGAGGGCCTTCCTGGTTCCAATCCAACATCTCAATCACTATACCACATTCACTTGGCATACACTAAATAAATAACCACATACACTGCTACAATGGAAAACAGATGAAGACAATACTGCCACCTCCAAATTGGCACATTTTGTTCCCCCCACAAAAAAAAAAGCAAAGGAAAAATAAACCCCAACCACTTCTCCCATGTTGTTTACTTAACATGGGTCCACTTCACTCACAATGTGGCTCTCAACTTTCCCAGACAACATTTAAGTGAGATCCTTTGCTACAAACAACTGACCCCTCTCTGGTTTAGAAGCCTAGGAAACCAAGAGCAACACCCTGGATTTCTAAAAACTGGCAAGAATTATTACAAAGTGTTGCTTAGAAAGGTAATAGGAGGTGATGTAGCCAGGGAGGGGAAGAGATTTTGCAATGATTTGAAAGTCACTGACAGGAACCCAGTGCAATAAGACGAATAAAGTCAAACAAATTGTACAGGATGTCTGTCGCTTGCTTTTAAAACCGGGAGCCTCTATTTAATCTGGCAGATCTGATGCCTCGGTGGAAGAGATTCTGCACCTGAAACATATATGCCATTTGGATGGAAAACATTACAATCATCTGAAGACAGGCTGCAATCTTCTATTGTAATCCTTACAGAAACCAAACAAACGGGAGGGGGGGGGGGGAATTTGTGAAGAAGGAGCCAAATGGGCAGGACAAAAACAAACAGAAATGAAATCAGTGGGGCTGCCAGAAACCAAGTGATTGTTTACAAGGTGCACATTGACACTCTAAATGCGGATGAGGATGGAATAAAGACTGATCTTAAGTAGGGATCCGGACCCTGATTTGACTATTCGGTCAAGATGGAGCACTAAAAATATTAGCTCTTTGCAGGGGCTTTGAAGTTCCTTAGGTGGGAAGTGTCGAACCTTACTAAAAATATAACGTACCTTCATTGTCAACTGGGACAATGATTTAAAAAAAAAAAAAAGTTCCCTTGTCCCTTTTGTTAAAAAAAGAAAAGAAAGTCAAAGATGCCAGAAATAGTTAGCACTGCACAAACTGAATGGAAGAGTCACACGGAGCCTGTCTGAGTCAGCAGGAAGAAAAAAAAAAGCAGTACTTTGGCACTGCAGTCATTTCCAAAATGAAGGTGTCATTGTCAAAGGAGATGAGAAATGCTACTCGAAAAGTTAAAATCTGTTTGGGTAAGTATTGGCTTGATTGCGGACTGCTGATGAAGGAAGAGGACAGAGTCTCTGGAAAATATTACCTAGTTCAATTCTTAGGCTAAAGCTATTAGATACAGGTAGCCCTCGATTTATGACCACAACAGAGGCCAAAACTAAGTG
>JAPKID020008147.1:0-10022 GCA_026931265.2 Tropidonophis doriae
CATATCTAGGTTTGCCCAAAACCACCCGCGCGGCTGCATTCTGGACTAACTGTAGCCTCCGGATGCATCCCAGGGGCTCAACTGCTTAGAAACTCATTGAATTTGGTATTCATTGAATTTGGTATTCAGTGCATTTTGATGTGAAAATTTTGTCCTGGTACTCGTTTGTTTGGTTTTTGATCACAAGCTAGAAGCTTGCTGATGTCAGCTACCTTGTGACTCACTACATTATTCCTTATGGGGAAAAATTGTTTGATACTCATCACTTTGGTATTCATTGCTCCTCCTGGAACCAATTAATGTTGAGTACCCAGGTACCACTATAACAACAGTTGTGTCATAGATATAACTGAACCATTTATCCCTAAAATGTCATGTAGAATCACAATTAAAAATATATTTCTGGCAGGCAAAGACTTTAAGATAATACAAGCCATTGGTAAGTGTGCACATTCAGCCTGCAGAATTTATGCTTTAGTAATAAATTTATTTGGTATATACTATGTGGACCAGAATATTCTGCACAGTTTAGAATGGTGCATCATTCTTGTCTTTTCTTACTGTATCTTTTGCCTTTCTGCTCATCTTGCTGCACCATATTTTATCCTGTTGTTTTTATTATGGTAAGCTTGATGGTTCTGTAACATGTAATAAAATATTCAGATTCAAAATAGCATCTACATTTTTGTGCATTTAATACTATTATCACTTTGAGTCAACTCAACTCTGAGGAAAGTGTTTTTAAAAACTGATTTATTTATTTTAAAAAAAATCTCACCCTGGTTTTAGCATCATATGTAAGTTAAGCACATGATTTAGCTTATTTCATGCATGTGTAGTTGCTGCTTTTGAAGCCTCATAATGGTTAGCGGTTCCAGAAAAGTTATCTGTTGCTCCTTAGCTTACAACTCTTTATAGTGACCATAAAGAAATTTCATAGTAGTTATCTCTAGGTCTTGCCGATAAAGACCTTAAATGTCCCTATCTGATAAATCGAGGGAGGATCACACTTAAATAATATGAAATTATTTTCCTATTATCTTAAATTGATTTTGATACAACATCATACGTCATGTATATTGGACACCTCAAATAATGTTTGAAAAGATGTGACTACAATTAATGTTTGGGTAATTGTAGATTCCCTCAGGAGTCAGAATGTAAACACATATGGTTTAGCTGTATCCTGTTATTATTGCGCTTGGGGCCGACATCAGCAAGATTATTAATATGACTCTGGTTCTATTGCATTATGGTAAGAATATGCATATTATTCTTGGCTGTATCCCCAGTATTTGGAATATATTGAGAAAGAGTGGATTTAGAGAGCGTGGGAGTTGACCAGAAAAATTAGACAACACTAGAAGGAAAAATTGATTTGCAACAGTGTTTTGAAGCAATTTTTGAAGTAGCTTGTTTTTAGCAAGACTTCAAGGAATATCATCAGTGTTTAGAACTACTTATTAATGCAATTTTAGGCCTTTTTTCTTTTCATTTATATGTTGCTATATTTATTAAAGTATTGTCCATTATTATTATTATACACATTTTTATAACCCTACTTGTTTGCATACTATTGTTACAAAAAAGTTCCACAAATGAAATATTTTCAATAGTACTCAGCAACTTTCTACTTCTCACTCATAATCCCAATCTTCCAATTTTGCTGCAGTTTATTTAAGATTCTTGAAATCTTAATTTTGGCATATCCTAAAGATTTGAGAATCTCTATAGAGCTTAAGAGATCTTGAATCTTTTTTGTTCAAGCCCCCACTTATCCCACCATTATGTCACAATGCTTTCATTATCATTAATGCTTTACACTGTAGACTGAACACCAAACTCTTTCATCCCAAATGTACAGAAGGTGACTAGAAATTAAATAGTTACAGTGTGGGATAATGTAGTATTATGTCATTTCAGAAGTAAAGTTTTGTTAAGTTTT
The DNA here is from genome assembly GCA_026931265.2 of Tropidonophis doriae. Classification (NCBI taxonomy): domain Eukaryota; kingdom Metazoa; phylum Chordata; class Lepidosauria; order Squamata; family Natricidae; genus Tropidonophis; species Tropidonophis doriae. The sequence continues at coordinate 1,946 of JAPKID020008147.1, forward strand.
TATATCGTCTAATACATTAAAAATAAAGATGGTATTTAAAAGTATTACAAATGCATGGATTTAAGTTTTACTTTAATAATCCAAGTCTTTAAATTGTTTGAAAAGAGGGCAGAAGAAGAAAAAGAAAGAAAATGATAATATTATTTTGTTTATCATTCTTTTTCTTACCTATGTTTTATCTATATTAGCTCATGTTATAAATGGCAGTAATGCAATTTTAGCAACTGTTATTTTGGGACCTTTATTTAATAAGAGAACGTAAAATTCACCTGAGTGGCCTGGGAATATAAGCTCCCAATATAGTAAAGAGCTTCTAAGAAGTCTATAGAAAATGCAGTGAAGCGGGTCATGAGACTTTAATGGCTCCTTAGCTACATGAACAGAATCTCTCTCTCTCTATCGGACTTTCCTATATTTCAAGAACTGCTGATGGAAAAAATAGAACAGTGAAAAAGCTTTTCAATATTTAGCGATCATTAAGCAGTCTAGATATCACTCTGGCTTGAGGGGATTCATACAACTTCCTAAAACTGTCCTCAGAGATAATTTACTGTACTCTGTGTTTTTATGGGGTTGTATTTTTTTCAGTGTGTCCCAGTAGATAAAAAATTGATTGCTGTTTCTCAGAGCAGTAGAGATTCTTGTCATTGATGGCTAGATTTTAAAGTACTTCATATGCTATTGGGAATTTATTTGCTTGTATCCCCCCTTTATTATTTTTACAAATAACTCAAGATGATGAATACTTCCAACACACCTTCCTCCTATTTTCCTGCAACAGCCCTATCTGGTGGGTTGGGCTGAGAGAGATTCACTGGCCAAAATCACCCAGTTTTTTACTGGAATCAGACATCAGCTTTTGAATGGGCATCATTTCCTGTCTTATTATGTGCCTCTTTCAAATTAGGCAGAATTAACCCGTAGATACTATCTTGTCTTGAGAACTTGCTACCTTTATAAATCTTTACCATTGGTAATTGCAAAGATATTTGTTTCAGAATCTGTTAATTTTAAAAACACGGTATAGGTTTTTTTTATATCTTGGAGGAAAGCTTATTTTAATTTTCCTATACCTGTTACCATGATTATTTACTGTATTTTATTCACTGTTCTAAAGATCTATGAATTTAACATTATCACCTTAAGAAAGTGTTGCTCAGTAATGTCTCATTTATCCTTATGTAGAATTGTTCCATTTTCTCTCATCGTTTGATTAAATGATCATTATGGTACATAATTTATGTCAATAAATATATTTATTACAGATGACAAAAGAGCTGAAGAAAAGGCTGAATCCGGGGATGGTCCTTCTGTGGGGAAATCCAAAAGACGTTTTCCAGATTTTGGGTATGACTTGTTTGGTTTTAACAACAGAATGATAATATTCTCGCATTGGTTTATTAAACTACAGTTCTGTTACATTCAAATTAGACATTCATCTGACTAATTATTAGAAAGAATAGAATAGAATAGAATAGAATAGAATAGAATAGAATTCTTTATTGGCCAAGTTATTGCTGATAATACATATATTAAAATACCACTTTAAGTATACCCTGGAATTTTTTATATTATCATGGGAAAGGTTTTTTTGCCTTTTGCCACTATGAAGTATTATTCATCCTTAAAGATTGAGTTTTGGATTTTGCTTTGGCTTGTTGCAGTTTTAAAATTATTATTATTTTGCTGCTTAATAGGATATGAGTGAATGTGATTATTGTGTTATATACATGATACAGGCAGTCCTTGCTTAACAACGAGTTATTTAATGATCTTTCAAAGTTATGATGGACTCAAAACTATGACCCAATTTCAAAGTTAACATCCCCTCCTGGTGTTAACTTTGAAATTGGGTCCGCGGTATGGCCATAGGAACACATTTTGGGAGCTTGGCAACTGGTTTGTATTATTTCATTCAGACTAATTTTAAATTGTAAGGGGACTATCATTTGGATTTAGATTTAATTAAAATTAAAACTTCTCCACTTCTCCAGAGAGCTAGGACTTTGCCTAGAAAATGTTTGAAGTATTCCAAAATCTAGAAGGATAGTTATCAGATTTTTATTATATAGCAAATTGCTGTTAAAGATAAAAGACAATTTAACATAACTGTGTTATACGTAATACTGAAAAATACTCAGAACCACTGCTGATATATAAATCATAGAAATTCTGGGTGATAATAGCATTATACTCCCAACAAGAGAAAATCAAGTCATTTGTGGCCTAGAATTTTGGAATGTCTTGGCGGTTGGGTGAGGCTTTACATCTTATATGTGAGCAGCCAGGGAACCATTTCTCTTTACGTTATATTATTGATTTATATTATGTTTCATTTCTAATTCTTCAGTAAATAAAATTCCATAAAGTATTCAGTATAGCATATATTCTATTGTGAAAGTTTCTAACTGTAAAATGCATTGTGATGTATGTGTTTATCAGAGTAGACTGATAAACTGCTATATTTTGTCTTATGATGTAAGCACTTTGGAACAACTCAATCCTGTACATGCCTATTCAAGTCTGTGCCTTAGTTAATAAGTCTTACTTCGAGGTAACAATTGAAGTTTAAGATTTATGAAGTGCTTAAATTATTGGTCCAATCTAATTTCAGGGGCCTAAGAAAATCGGGTGGTAAAGGCAAAAAGCAAGAAAAAGAAAATGCAAGGGGTTCTCTGGACAGCAGGTATGTTAAGATACATTCTTTTTTAAAGATTTTTTTTAAATTTTAATCAAACAAAAACATAAAAAAAGAATCTGCCTTAATTACATCTTGTAGAAAGCGTGTCAATTAGTTACAGATAACTTTTGTGCATTTCTTCCACAGTCATTACTTACAGTTCATATTAGGTTATATATTTTAAATCAACAATCTTTATATATCTTACTATCAATATACCACAATTCTCATTTGACTACAATTATTTAAGCATCCTTTTACCTGAAATAATTCATATTCATAACAAAACCACTCATTAGCATTCATTAGCTATTTCAAAAATCCTCCAATAACATTATACCCTCATGACATATTCCAAATAAAGGTTAATTAATAAAGTTTAGCCTTTTTCCCAATTTGCTGTTTAAAATTTGAATCCAAATTTCTTTTACCAAAACCAATGAATATATATATATTATTAAACAATATCCATTATCATTTCATTATTATTGTTATAATTATTTGTTAACAGGAAATCATTTACTATTTATATCCAACTTCCTCTCATCAAACCCAATAACATTACCCTTTTATGACAGGTTCTGAATAAAAGTTAATTAATGAAATTTCTAGATCTTTATCCCAAATCGCTGTTTACAATTTATATCCAAATTTCTTTTACTAAGCCTATATATATATGTGTGTGTGTGTGTGTGTATGTGTATGTATATATGTATATATATATGTATTATTAAAATAAATCTATTTCATTTCATTATTGTTGTTGTAGTTGATTATTAGATGATTATGGGATTATGGGATTATTTACTATTTATTACCCACCTTCCTTTCATCAAACCAACACATTCTTATACCTTGTCACCATTATCAATTATCTATTTAGCATAACAATTTAAAACAATCTAAAGATTACTAAATTACTACTTATTAATTACAAAAAAATAACTAGTTTTTATTATCAACTTTAGTTATCAACCTTTGTCTTTCCAATAACAATACAATCTTCTTTCTTTTGCTGTTTGTGGTATTAATCTTCTATTTATCTCCTTAGTAAGGTTTTTATAGACTTCTCTCCGCACTTTATTGCTTGTAGCATCTCTCAGGTAGTCTCGTTGCCCTCCATCTGCTATTAAGATTAGCTTGCCTTTGGTTATCTCTCCTTAAATCCATCCTCATTTCTCTTTTTTCTTCTTCTATATCCTGGGATCTGGGGTAGAGCTCCAATTCATCAAATTCCCTTTTCCATGCTCCACTTTTTCCACTTTCACCCATGTTTGCTCCATTAGTCAGATCATCAGTTATCTTGTCTTTATCTTCATTCTTCCCTTCAAGTTTTGGGGCTCCAACTCCATCGTTTTTTGCTGAAAAAAAATCTAGTTTTTCCAACTTCTTCTCAATTCTCCCAGATGTTTCCAGTAAATTTTGAATTCCAGACAAAATGTTTTGCAGTTTTAAAGTTTCCTTTTCTGCAGACTGATTCTACAGTTGTTGAAATATTGATCCATTTTTACAAAAAGAGAAAAAAGAAAAACAGAAAACTAATAGCCACTACCACTCTAGCTTTTTTAATTTTTATTTTAGGTTAACTTAGGCACAAGTTCTTTTATGATCTCCCCCCCCCCCAAAAAAGGGGGGGTTCTGTATTTTTCCCCCTTTTCTCTCCAACTGCCAGAATATTTGCCAGATTAGTTGTCAAAGAGCACATGTGTAAACAATTCATGCCCTTGGCTCTTTATCAATTGCTATAAACAAATTACAGCCTTTCAGCTCCAAAGTCAATAGGATCAAAGAGGAAAAAAGAGAGAGTACATTATTTCAAAAACTCCAGCCTCTAGCCTCCAAGTGGCAGTGTTGCTTTCTTTCACTCTCTCCTGCTTATCCAAGGCTTAAAGGAAATAAAGTTCTTAAATGAAGTTTAATAACAAGTAATATGAAGCATTCTTAAAACCATTGTTAAAGTAAAGAAGAAGGTTTTAATCCATAAGTCAAAAAATAAAGTAACCAAAAAATAGAAGAAAATTAGATCCGTTCACTTTAAGAGGAAAAGAAAAATGCTACGGGCACTTCAATCCACAAAGTATAGTTATGGGGGGGGCACTTTCCAAAGCAATCCAATATAGGTTAATTTTGCCACTTGATTCTTTTACTTAAGGATTTAATTTAGCTTTTTTTAAAAAAAAAATTGGACAGTCTTTCTTGAAATAAAAAAAATACCTCACCAGGTGGACACACTTTCTCCTTTCACTTTCCTTGCTTCTGGAGCCACCCAACTTCATCAGCCTAGGGGCTGCCTGTTTACCACCGGCTAGAAGAGCTTCCCTTGGATCAATCAGGGACTTTGTGGTGTCTCTGAAACCAGCAAGGCTTTGTCCTCCTGTTCACCATCTCTGTGGCACAGTTCAGGTCCAATTGGACCATCCAGCAGTAAAAGTATCAACGGCAGTCTCGTAGCATTGAGACCGCATGTCATATCATCATGACGTTGGCATTGTGACTCCTCCAAGCAGCGTTCCAATATTTGGGGGGTTGCCACAAATAAAGGGGGGGCATTGTCAACCTAGTTTTCAAAGCACCAGAAGGCAAGACAAGAAACAATGGATGGAAACTAACCAAGAGAAGAAGCAACCTAGAACAAAGGAGAAATTTCCTGAGAGTGAGAACAATTAATCAGTGGGATGGCTTATCTTCAGAAGTTCTGGGTGCTCCATCACTGGAGGCTTTTCAAAAAAAAGACTGGACACCGTTTGTCTGGAATGGTATAGGGTCTCTTGCTTGAGTAGGAGGTTGGATTAGAAGACCTCTAAGGTCCCTTCCAACTCTATTATTCTCTTATTCTCTTATTTCTCATCCATGGGATGTGATACTAGTTCACCTCCTTGTGGTGCAGTCTAAATAGCACAGAAGTGTGAACCAAACAACTAGCAGCAAATGGCAGCCAGACTACATTGAAGAATTGGCAGTTAATGACAGTTGGCAGCCATACATCTTTGTAGAACTCCTAGCTCTCTAAATACATGGCAATGGATGGCACGGCAACTTTGACATCAACACACAGTGGAAAAACCATATGGACCACTGAATGCCCAGGTACAGGCAGTTACATAGATAACCCTACACAAAAGGTGCCAGGTTTTGACCTTCCTTGCCAGCAATGGTCAACTCTGAACAGGGTCCATACCCAACATGGTGTCAGCCAGGACTAATTGTTTAAGCAGGGTCTTGTTTCTACCCCTCTACCTTGTGACTGTGGTGCTCCTCGACAAAATATCTACCATATTGTGTCTAGATGTCCACCAAGAGCTTACAACGGCCCATTGTCTGATTTTTTCAACATAGACCACTCTGTCCTTGAATGGCTTGGTGGACTGGACATTAACATTTGAACTACTGTAAGTTCATGTATTTGCCATATGCTAAATAAATAAATTCTCATCCATATGTATAGTGGCTCTGTACCACTAAATACTTTGTTCTTCAAAAAAAAATAGAAAGTGGGGGTGGATAACCAACATTTAAGAATAGAAGATGGAATATGGGCATTAAAATTTGTTTATAGTGTTCTTCCTTTGCCACTGTGAGTTCTGCAGGGATAAACTCAGTAAAAGAGGACCTGGACCTTTTCTCATGGAGGCAATCTTTATGCCTTTAAGCCTAGATCGAGAAATGCATCTAAATAATAATTACAAAGCCAGCTAGATGACTTATGGCAATAATGCTATCTCTTAAGTATTGGAAAAAGGTACCAGCAAGCCACTTCCAAAATACATTGCCAAGAAAACTGCAGGAACCTATCTCTGTAATCATCAGGAGTCAGGCTTGACTTGATGGACTAGAACAGCAGCAATAAATGGCAACAACTGCAGCTATAATTAATGAGCTTTTTAAGTGGTCACTTGCGTGTTCACACTAATGGCTGGGTCTGCACAAAGTTCTGATTTCCAAGCTTAGATTTTGATTAGAAGCACTACTCTCCATTATGATCACAAAGGTACTGACCATAGTTTCCTAAGTGTTCATTTTAGTTTCTGTGATTTGTATTACTGGATGAACAGCAAATTGCCTAACAAAGTGAGCATTATCATGGAAATACAGCTCTACTGGTTCAGTGCAGTATTTTGCATAAAGGTCAATCTTAGAGTGTCCAATAAAAGTCAAACTGGAACCAGATTCCAACTTCATTGGGCTCCAACAGAGGGAATTAAATTCTCATAATAGCTATCAATATAAAAGCAGCTCTTAACTGGAAAAGGACTGAGGCTACTTTCAAGCTGCTAAAAGAGATCATTGCAGAATAACAGAATAACTGAGTTGGATGGAACCTTAGAGGTCTTCTAGTCTAATCCCCTGCTCAAGCAGGGAAACCCATTGTCAGGGTTTCAAATAGCATCCAAAAGTAAATCAGAGTCCAAGGCAAAGTATTGTTCAAAGTTTCAATTTATTAAGAGAGCCATGTTGGCACATCTGGAAAAACCAGAATCTGAAAGCTTCCCAGTTTTCCCCACCCAGTTGAAAGTTCAAGATCTTGCCCCCACACCCAGAAGTCGATCACATGGTCCAATCTCCCACCGCCATGCTAGCAGTTCCACCGATCTGATTCCAGTCAGGTGCAGTGGTGCAGAGACAAAGGATGACTTTGACTGTCTAGAAAGAATTTTGTTCTGACTACATAGTAAGTGACTCCTTACAATCCCCCCTCCCATTTTCCCACAATAGAAAATGCATAGCAGAATAATAGAAGGTGTGGCAAGCCAAAGACCCAAAATAAAAGATGGCCGTAGGTCTGAAACCTATTCCATTTCAGGCAAATGGTTGACCAACCATTTGGAAACACACTGCCCTAGAATGCAAAGAAATGTCTCTCTGAAATGGAGTAATTCTTATTATTTCTGGTGAGGCAAAACAAAGTAATACATTTTTCTTCACCCTGCACAGATTGCAAGAGCATTACAGCTAAAAAAACAGCTGTATGTGAGATCTATATTGCCAAAATTCTGAACTAAAAAGAAGAATGGTGATTGCCCATATGTACTCCTTAGCAGTTGATGTTTGCGAGTAGATGGCAGAAACTGTCATCTGTCATTTTTCAGCTGTTTGTGATCAGCTAGGAATTGTGAGTTCCAGTGTGCGCTGAGTCATAAAGGCTGCCTTTTCATGAACTCCATCTTTTTTAATACTTTGGAGTGTGTTTTTTGAACTGTCTATTTAAGATTGAAAAACTTTAAGAAATGCAAACCTACACATTTTTGGGTGAATGTCCCTTCAATCCATTTAAAAAGAAAGGAAACATCTGATGGATTGGATCATGACACACACTTGAAATTAAAACAGGAAGACTGGAATTGGGGGGGTGTCTGTCTGCCAAGAACAAAGAATGCTTATCAACAAGAAATATGCATG
>JAPKID020008148.1:0-10022 GCA_026931265.2 Tropidonophis doriae
TGTTTTAATTATCCTGTGCACCGCCCCGAGTCCCTTCGGGGAGAGGGGGCGGTTAATAAATCGAATATTCTATTCTAAACAGCAATGGCTCTTTGGCTTTGAAACAGAGATGAGCACCACTCCTAGAGTCAGAAATGACGAGCACATATGTGTGAGGGGAACCTTTACCTTTATAGAGCCAGAGAAAATAAATTCCATATATTAAGAGACAGAGGTTTCGATCTTTAATATCTGGAAAGATGGGCACAGTAGGGTCAGGATCAAAGGTTGTTAAGTTCAAGCTGCAATCTGATATAGAGCACATTGAAAAAAGAAATTATCAGTAGTAATATCTTAAAACAAGACAATTTCAGTTGAAGGCCCGGTTGGCTTTCCATTTAAAACCAATGGTGCATCCATATGTGAAATATGAAGAATAGTGGTTCTGATCACATTCCTTCTCTACATATTCACATGAAGTAAGCAGATTCTGCCTGACTAAATGTCCCTGAGACATATCAGAATTCAGCTATATACAATTTTTATAAGTCTAACTTTTTGAATTCGGTTCAGAAGCTTACTAATGCAGCTCTTGCAGAATCAGTGTAATCCTGCTAAACTACCTACCAACACTTGGCTGATGATCTTATTCTGCACATGTTGAAACTTCTGAGTCAGCCTCATGAGAATGAATTGTAGTAGTTTAAGTAAAAAATGACAAAAGCATAAGTTGTGTGTTCAGCATCTCCTGATCATGGTATGGGTGCAATTCATAGCTTCACTGAAACTGGCAACTTTCACTTGCTACTCCATGAGCCAGCAGTCCTGATTGTATACTGGCCCTTTTTGGTGAACTGTAATCCCATATAGAGCAGTACAGTGGTACTCAACTGCTTTGAAACTCATCAAATTTGGTACTCAATGTATTTTGAGAAACATTTTGTCTGGTACTCATTGTTTGTTTAGTGTTCAATGCACAAGGCTAGAACTTGCTGGTGTTGGCTGCCTTGTGACTCACTACATTATTCCTTATGGGGAAAAAATATTTGGTACTCATTATTTTTGGCATTCATTGTGTCTTCTGGAACCAATTAACAAGGAGTACCGAGGTACCACTGACTGTACATGGAAAAGCCATGGAACCAGAGGGTTTCTCTGCAACCATAACTTCCCCCTTCGTATTCTAGACGAATACCTGCTGGTATTCGTCTGGAATCTGTTTCCCTATCTAATTCCTTGCAACCTCCAACTATTGGGTCCAGAGTTCTACCACATTTCCTGTTCAGCCTGGGATCAACATCTAAAACTAGGCATTATCACCTAGTGAATTATTATTATTTATGATAGAGGAGTTTAAACTGACACAGAAGAACCTTCCCACCAGTTTCACATCACTCTTAAATATGATGGGAGAGAAGACCAATCCTTGGAGCATCCCATTCTGTAATGTCCAAGGATCTGTCCTTCCCTTCCCTGATATCATTGACTGGGATAACTCCATGAAGAACTGGAATATAACTAGAAGTCCTAGTAAACTCTGTCCCATTTTGAGATGAAACTAGACTAACTCTTATGCTCAGTACCCATCTCTGAATACATTAACATCTCCTATGCACTATCAACAATCATGAGGAATTCCTGCAACACTATTTAGCATCACCGTTATATTCTGTTACAGTCCTTGGAATAGACTGGCTTCAGGATCACGTTCTATCCACAGCATGGAAAGCCTCAAGCCCCCTCCCTACTTATCACCCCACATCAGGAACTTCCTTCCATTTTGCCTGACACATATGGATAGATCCTGTCCAGAAGTGGGTTCCTACTGGTTCGGCCTGGTTGGACTAAATAGTGCCTGAACCCGTTCTATCTTGGTGGGGCCATCTTGATTTTCAGTTCTGCACATGTGCAGAGCAATATTCATTGAAAAAAAATGTAATTTTTCTCTTTTTTAATGTTGTGTGCATGTGCAGACCTTTTTAGATGCAAATGCACACGCATGCACAAATTTTTCAGGCACAGAACCAGTAATAATGCCAGCAGGAACCCACCCCTGTATCTGTTCCCTCATCTATTTTGTTTCTATAATGTCTGCCTTGTTCCCAGAGATCAAATTTCTACAAAACACTACCAGTATTTTCTAATGCAGTAAATAGAACTGCCATGTTTAAAAGATTTTCAATGAGAATTTACAAGTGAAATTCATCCTTCTACACTACCACAGGTCTAATTTTGTTGCTGCTGCTGCTGTTGTTATTGTTGTTGTTGTTAAAGAAAGTTGGGTCCTTAGTATAGGCTGACCTGTCACCAGTCCTATCCTCTAAGACTCTTGCTTACTAAAGATAAGACTCCTTCTGCAAAACTTATCAACAGCAGGATCCTTAATGTCAGGCTCAATGAACCAATAATGACACGACACATGGGAGTTACTCCTGAGTAGTTTCTTTATTGCTGTTTGTCTATAGACAGAAATCTTGCCAGACTGAAGCAACTATCTGCATGATATATTCTGTGAATTACTCTGTGAATTACTGCATTCCAAGGATTTCAAACTCCACTATCTCTTTGCTCTCTGGGAAAGAGCTCCAGCCTCATGCAACTCTGGACTGCATTCTACCACACATATATAAGTAGGCTCACAGAGATGACCTTGCCTTTCATTTGCCTATCAGGGAGAACAGCATCACAATAACTTGAGATGTTTCCTCTTACTTGTGGGAAGATCTTTTGCAGCTCTATGACAAGAGCTGGCCAGTTAGACATTTTGGATTGCAGGATTCAAAAATTCATATTCAGTATTGAGTAAATGCTGAATAAAGCTAATGCTTTATTTTAATCATGCACAATCATACTGTGTTTTCCTGAAAATAAGAGAGGGTCTTATTTTCTTTTGACCCCTGTAATAAGCCTTTGGCCTTATTTTTGGAGAGATCTTATTATTATTATTTTATTATTAATTATTATTTTTAAGGTGCAGAAGGCAGTGTGCGTGGTTGCCTCATGTTGCAATATGGAATCTCTTAGGCACTGGGATGGTTAATCTAGGCTTCCAGTGACCTTTGGTGGCAGCAGAAGCTGTATATTTCCTTTGCCTCCTTAAATAGTTCCATCTTCAATTCCCGCTCAGTGATATGCCACGGGTGCTGCAAAGTGCAAAACTCATTTGTATGCAAGTTTATTCTCTATAATCAATTTACTTATCTCACCTTTTGCATCTCCTTCAGGAATGGGGAGCTGAAATTATATTTTTGCTGTTTAGCTGGGCTTAATGTCCAAATGTACAGGACAAAAACATAAACATATTTTAAATATAAATTCAATTTTTCCTTCCGCATACAGGCATCTCACATTTTAAGATCCACACAAACAAGCTCTTTCATTCAGGTGGTCATTCTAGGTTTACAATAATGCAAGTCATTGAAATCTGACTAATATAAAACCTGCAATTATATAACTCTGCTATGCTGACATTTTAAAAATGCAGATTATGGGTTTTCTACAAATCTATGGAGAAAATTATACATGTTATATCAAAGGCATTAGAACTATGCATGCTTTAAAAATCATTTGGGAGGAAAGCTTCAGGTCTCACGTGAATGCAGTGCCTCTCTGCCATTTAATGAAGAGGACTGACATTTTTGAGTTTGCTTTGTAAGCCTGGAAAAAAAAAAGAAGAGGGTGACATTGAAACCTAAAAAAATATTTGGTCTACTTAAATGAATAGTAGAGATGTGCTGAGCTTGTTTGATGCCTGGAGTACTCCTTTTGAATCATTTTAAAAAGTACACAGTTGTAAAACACACACACACAATATAGAATAATACAGGGTGTGGCAAACATAGAACGTACATAGAATTTGAATCAATAGTAATACCTCTGTATTTTTCATGAGTATTATACAATCCACAATGATTGCCTTCCATTAGGGCAGGGGTGTCAAACTTGATTTCATTGAGGGACGCATCAGGATTGTGATGGACCTCAGGGGCTGGGTGAGGGTGGCTGGGGTGGGTATAGCCAGTTCGACATCACTTGTGTCAGAGCACTCCTCCCAGGCTCCGTTTTCGGCTGAGACAGCTTCCTGCAGCACTCTGCCAGTGAAAAGGGAGCTCTGGAGGGCTACACACAACCTTCGCGAGCTCCATTTTTGCTGGCAGAGGCATCGTGGGCTGCTCCTTCACTGTTTCCAAGGTGGCCCCACTGGTTGGATCTGGCCCATGGGCCTTGAGTTTGACACCCCTGCATTAGGACAATGTGTATGTTGCTCTGCCTTGCGTGGTTCTGTTACATTCCCACCATAAATTTCCTCTAAAGCAGAGGCGTTAAACTCACAGCCCATGGGCCAGAGGCATCATGCGCTGGCCACGCCCACCCCCATTTTAATGAAGGGGGAAAGTTGTGATATGTCACGTGATGGCAACATGATGCAGTGAGTTTGACACCCTGCTCTAAAGGAACAGCCATGTTAGTAAAAACATCTTGTTGGGTTGGCTATATTTCAAAAGCATGTAATTTTTCTCCACATAAAGCATCCACTCAATATTTTTTTCTATGGATATGATATAAGAAAAGAAGATTATAAGGAGAAGACAACTGCAATGATGGGAGCTAGAAAATACAGAATAAAAGAAGGGAGAAAACCAGTAATAAACATTTTATGAAGCAGAAAATTGCTTATAAAGAAGCCAACTTTTAAAGGCAGTTGATATAATCCTGCCAAGTGCACATAAACAAGGAAATAACTCTCTCTGCAACTACTAAGCACTTCTTTAAATGGGACAGATAGCTGCAGCAAAAAAAAAAGGTCTCAGATGCCAAAGCAGATTAGCAACAACAACAAAAAAAAACACCAAAAGAGAAACAAACAAACAAACAAAAGAAAGAAAGACTAATAATGATAGAGGAGGAGGAGGCATACATGAAATCTATTTATTTCACCTTCCTGTATTTCCTCTTGGGCAGCATAAGATAGAAAGTACTGTCCAGTACACGCAAAGGGGCTGCTCATATGGTTAATGGTATTTTATTAAGGTAATAACTGCAACTACAATTCTAATATTATACCTCAGGGCAGCTTAAAGAAATACTTCCGTCTTAGGACCTTTTTCCATAAATGAGTTTAAGTGCTAATCACCCTTCCTGCATCAGCCAAAAACAATATTGGCATGTAATTTGCTATCCCCACTACCAAACCTACCATGCCTCAGTTAACTTTGTTTCCGGCTATTGCCTGTCTTAGACTTCCCTTCAGGGTATGAATGACAAAGTCGAACAGACTGTACCAGTGATGGGGAACTGTTTTTCCCTCGGGTGCCAAAAGCATGTACGCATGCCCACACCTGTAATTAAATGCCGCCGCCCCATTGTGCCACCAGTACGTGTATGCATGACACCCCCCCTGCTGCTTCCTGTGCATATGTGCATGGCTTTCTTGGAGCCTGGGGAGGGCAAAAACGGACTCCCCACACCTCAGATGCCCTCTGCAGGCCAGAAATGGCCCATTTCTAAACTTCCAGTGCGCCCGGTAGGTCCATTTTTCATCGTCCCCCAGGCTTCAGACTTTCCTGAAGCCTAAGGAGGGCGGAATACGGCCCAATGGGTGCAATGGAAGTTCATTTCCTAACTTCTGATGGGCATTTTGGGCCCGTTTTTTGCCATCCACAGGCTCTGGAAGTTTTCCTAAAGCCTGGGGAGGGCGAAAACAGCCTCCTCACCCTCTGGAAGCCTGAAAATCAGCTGGTCAGCCAGTGCATGCACACTGGAGCTGACAGGACAATGCCTCGCGTGCTCTCAGATATGGCTCTGTGTGCCACCTGTGACACACGTGCCATAGGTTTGCCATCACTGGACTATACATTCCTTGGCTGGTGTCAGGATAGACAGTAAAATATTACCTTAGCACTAGCGCTGTTAAGGATAACTTATATTTGTCTCCCGTATGAGCTGAGGACTGGATAAAATGTAAAGAGCCAGTAAGTGAATCAGAGGTGGGTTCCTAGTGGTTTGGACCTGTTTGGCTGAGTGGGTAGTAATCTGGCCTGATATGCCCCCGAACTGGTTCTATTGGTGGCACAGCCATCTTGATTTTTGGTTCTGCGCATGGGCAGAACAATCTTCATATGCAGAAATGTAATTTTCTCCCCTCTTCTTATGTTGTGTACATGCGCAGACCTTTTTAGGTTCAAATGCACACGTGTATGGAGCGCGTGTTTGGTGCGTGTGTGTGTTTGTGTGTATTTGTGTGACGCTAGTGTGCGTGCGCAAATTTTTTTTTGCACCGAACCGGCAGTAATGCCAGCAGCAACCCACCTCTGAAGCGAACCCTGGCCATGGCTGCTCCATGGTTAAATCCAAATAAAGATATGACTTGGATTCAAGGGGCTGAAAGATTCTTGATTATGACTTGCAAAGAAAGAGCAACACCACACCCTCTGCAGCTTTTGGAAATAAATCTGAACAATCTTTTTTTTTTAAAGATCTGAGACTTTAAGACCAAAGATTTAGCATTTAACTTGGTGTTTTAAGCAATTTGTTTAGCACTTCAAAATGTAAAGATACAAAATATTTCACAGCTTTTATTTAATGTTATGCATGTGTTTCTCTCTCTGCGTATATGCATTTGAATGAGGAAGCCCAAAAGCTTTTTTTTTGTTTGGGGGGGGGGGGATATCTATCAGGGCCTCCAGTCACAGGTTTTAAGGGTTTTTATTAAGCCATCCAAATAGGGTTTTATTTTTTCTCCCCAAAGAAAGAATTGGAGTTCTTCAATTAAAAAGTCAGCATATAGCCTTCAGCAGTGAAGACATATGTTTATCTCAGAGTATAATGAAGTTCCTTACTTTAGCAGAGGGTGAACTAGCTCACTTTGAAGTAAATGAAATAAACCTTTGATTTTACATTTGAATTTGGTTTCAAAGTTGCCCTCTGTTGATAAATAATGCACACTGATTTTTATTAAAAAGACTCAACAACAATACAGTCTAGTAAAAAAAAGGATGCAGAAATATCTGGTTTTTTTTAGTTTTCTTAGATATAGCTGCAGAAAAAAGTTTAACCATAGGATTATGAGGAGAGGAAAAAGTCCCAGGTTTGATACTTGCCATTCCCATTAAATTATGGCAAGAAGCCATTTGAAATATTGGAGAACTATTAGTTATCTGTGTAGACCAAGGTTAGGCAATTTTTTTCAGCATTCTCACACAACATGTCCCGGGGAAGTGACATTTATATCTCAAATGGTTTCAAGTGAAGGATATGGTCAGAGTTATGGCTCACATTCAGGCATTGTAGTTTTTATTTAGAAGTATTGTGAATGGAGAGAATGATAGCCTCAGTGACCTCTTTAAAATATTAAGGGATTTTTGAATGGAAGCTAAATGGACAAATAGATTGCATTGGTATATAAAGCAACTTCTTGTGTTCTATGTTTCTCAACCATGGCAACTTTAAACTGTATGGCCTTCATTTCCCAAAATTCCCCAACCAGCATGCTGCCATAAGGCTTCAATTACTGAAAATGTAACCAGAGTTATCATACATACACAGACAATAACACACACAGCATCAGACAAGGGTTCAGTTGAGAAATTCTAGATCCAAAGGCTCTGACTCCACTAGTCAGTTCAGAAAATAAATGAAGGCTGTGACATCATGAATCTTTCAACTTTCATAAGGTCCATTTCAACCTATGGTATTTCCCATATCTTATTAGTCTCACTTCCCATTACCACCATTACCACTATAGATCAGGTTCTGTCTACAAATATACCAGTCTGCTCTGCTACAGTCTAGACTAGATAGGAGCAATTTGCTTCCTACACATTTTCAAGAAAAAGTGCAATAGGTAGTCTCTGGCTTACCTAGTATGCACAAAACTCAACTAGATGAGCTATAACTACTTATTGTAAGGCTACATTAACTATATCTTGCAAGACTAAAAGTACAAACTTCCTCCCTGTCACTTTTAACTATTAGACCTTTGTAAGGGCAGGTTCATTCTAAGTTTTGTTTCTTTGACTGAGAGGCGGGCTCCTGCCTCTCTTCTCTGATGGCAGCATCTTCTCTCCTCTTTTTTCAAGATTATTCATGCATTCCATTACAGTGACTGACTTGTTTAGCAACTGTTCACAGTTACAACGGTGATCAAAAAGTAACTTTGTGACTTGTGCAAATCTGTAAAGCAAAGGAAATTAGTTGCAGTTTTGTTTAGTGACTACTTCACTTAATGATCAAATTATCAGTCCCAATTGATAAGTTCAAGGGTGACCTATACGGTATCTGAATGTGCCTCAGGTGGAAAAGAGGTACCTAGAAGACAGGGAAATCCAGGAAAACATATAAGAGGGAACAAGTATGAATCCACACATGCTGGTGCATACATGTGGAGAAAAACTGTATCCAAGGAGATGGCTTCAGGGGGCAGAATACATCAGAAGAGACGATGATGGATAATATATAGGTAATTTCCTTACATGGCCATTATAAGTCCAGTTGTAAAAAAAAAAGGAACAAATAAACTTATTACCAGGTACTTTTAAGCTGCAGCTACTGGTTTGAAATCACCCAAAAGAAATGTAATAACACTTTAGCTCTACTGTATTTTTTACTTTGGCATGGAGCACATAAAGAAAATTATAGAGAAGGAAAGAGAGAGACCAGCCGCCTTTGGTAGTTTTTATAGGTACATTTTGCACCTGCTTCTCTTCTGAAAGATGAAGTGCAAACCAGATGATGCCGAGCAATGTGGTTTATCTTCGTTCCAAACCGAACCGTCCAACCCACCAGCTGTCTAAGCATAACCCAAAGCAGCAGGGAATGTTTGGATGCCCTCTTGTTCTTCCTTGCTGTTACCAGATGAGTCTGCAGAAGTAGACTCATCGTTGGCTGGGTTTAAAAAAGGGTATCAGTGCCAAGCTTCAATAGAACATTGCAGATCTTCCAAGGGAGGAATTTTCTGCTTCTGAAAAAATTAGTGAACATATATAAAAAAGTAAAACAACCTCACAACAGGCAATGGATATGCAGCTTTGTAAAATGCCTGAACCTGATTCTTCTTTGGTCCATGCCTCCTGCAATTGCGTGCATAAGTGCACTATTATGCCTATCGTCTCTGTTCTACTGTCCCCATTCATTAGTACCCATTTCATTCATACTCATGTTTACTCTTTTACCTATTATCTTGTAAAAGAGTTACAAACCAAATAAATAAATAAACATTAATTCGAGGTGTCACGAAGCTGGAGTCTTACATATTAGCTGGCAAGAAGAGTGACTGATGGATGGCCACAGAAGGCTTATCCCAAGGACAGAAATACCTCTGGTGATTTCCCCATTCAATTCACCTTCTTCTCCTGCCAAGGCTGGAAGCCCAGCTTCATATTTAATAATACAGTCCATTATCCAGATGGCCATAAGAAAAAATAATAGAATGATTTCTAGCCAATCAGATGATTTCTATATTGGAGCAACTTGATATGAAATACATAAAAGTTAATCATAAAGTACGGCTGCTGGTTTGGGTCATCTCATTTTTTCTTTTTCTTTCTTTCTAGATATGGATCTCTGGATACAGTGCAACATAAATTACTTCTACCACTAACTACTCAATGTGTAAACACTGCCTTGAGACACAGGGTCTTTCTGCTACTTCAGAATCTGTCTACTGATACATGGAATGCGTTTCTTTCAAAAACATCTTTCAAAGATAAAGTATCAGATTTGCTACCTGCTCGTTAAATTGTACTCCAGTTGTGAGATCCTAATCAAGTCATGAGGGCTTCATTCCTGGGATGAAACTAGTATCCATACAGCTATTAGAAGAAGACAAGCTAGTATGTCTGGTTGACAAAGGAGCCTACAATGCCCATCATATTGGCAGGGTGGGAGTCCCAGCTCATTACAAAGGGGAAGGAGATTTTACAGTTTGGCAATTCCTCATAGGAAATATCCTGATTTTTAAAAAAATGATTATTTTTGCATGTGATAAGAAAAATGTACACAACATACATATGCATTTAACATGAGTCAATAAGCTAATGATAGCT
>JAPKID020008149.1:0-10021 GCA_026931265.2 Tropidonophis doriae
AAGTCATGGAAACTACCTATTATCTGATTTCAGTGTCACGGGAGAACAGGAGAGGGAGGTAATCCTTGAATTAAATGGGCTACCCCCCTCTCTCCTGTCTTTCTAAATTGACCACACGCAATCGGTACAAGAGAATATTTTGTCCTCATGCTGAGCGAACAATAGGGGACCATCCTTCCTTTGAATAAGATCAGGGAGTTTGAAGGCAGAGGAAGAATTTTCCTTTCTTTTTTCTTTTTCTTTTTGGAGGAGGAGGGGATAACGTTTAATTTACAAATGGATTTTGGTGATAAGGGGAAAAAAAGCAGCCACTGGTTGATAACAAACCTCAAATGAAAGGGGTTTCCCTCCACCCTCTAATGAAAGGTTCCGGCTATCGCTTAAAGAGCTAAAAGGCAAAGGAGTTTTGATAGGGTCACAGACAAGGAAGAAGATTGCTGGCGTTATCAACCTGAACCATCCAAATTGATTTCTTATTGATACGGCAACATTTTCTCTTAGCTGTTCATCATTTCCCTTTCTTTTAAACCCATTTGCTGGTCTTTGCTCCCCCCCCTTTATTCTCTTAAACAGAAACATAATATTTTAAATGCTGTTTTTGATAGAGGTTATCATCTAATCTAATCTAATCTGCATGGTGGTAAAATGCTAGAGACTTGAATGAGTTGGCCGCTGGTGTCTATTTTCAGTGCAGTTTTTACCACGGTCTAGGTGAGAGTGGAAGGAGCATGATTTTAAAAAAAGAAAAAGAAAATGGCATTGGAAGCGAATCTTATCAATTAGGAAGGGACTGGTTTGCAAGTGATGCTGTGATTCAATAGGTCGCCCCCTAGTTCTTAGAAGTTTAGGAGGGCTTGTTTGGGGAAAGGCCTTTTTGCAAAGGCTTAGAGCTAACCAAATGTTTAGGCACCTGTGGAGCCAGGCCAAATGTGTTTATCAGAAAAGAAAATTGCATTGCATAGAAGTCTGTTTTGGGGCTTTGCGGAGCAGCAATAAAATTCAAAGAACACTGCTGTCTTCAGCTAAGTGTCATGAGAAAGATTAAGCAACAAACGCTTGATTGTGAAAACACAGACATTATTCTTTTGAGTCTCTCTGTCCCTCTCTTCCATAAAGCCCCTAGAAATAACAGAAGGAACAAATGGAAAACAAGAGGTTTGCTGGAAAACAAACAGTTAGCTTGTGTGTTCCTGAAGAGCTCAGAAGGTTGTCTTGTTGTTGTGGCCAACTTGAAGCTCTGGTGACATGTGCTCTTTTTCTCCCCTTCAGTTCCCCATCCCAACCTGTTCACTTTTGTCCAGGGATAGAGTGATGCCCAAAAGATTTTTGAAGCAGCCAAAGACGACTAAAGACCTACTTTTTCAATCTGGCCAGCCTGGCCTGATCTCACTCTGGCCCATTCATCCTTAGCTCAAAAAATTTAATTTGGGAATTTTAAATAAGGGTTTTTAGTACAGGGGTAATTATTTAATTTATTTTAATATGTCGTATTTATTGTATCCTGTTTTTAATATTTCCCTGTACGCGGCCCCGAGTCCCTTTTGGGAGATGGGAGCGAGTTAGAAGTCTAATAAACTTCAAACTTCAAACAAACAAGATTGAAGGAAACCTAGAGAGTCAAATGAGTCAACAGATGGTTGGTTTTCCATTTGATGGAAACGCTAGGTGATCAACCAGAACAAAACAGACAGAACAATCTGTTTCTTGCTGTGGAGTTGTCTTCAATTCATGCTATTTTACATTACTGTGGATTATTTGAAGGACCCATAATCTTGAACACAAATGTCAATTTAAAGCTCTTGTACAGTCTTAAAACTCAGTCACGGGCAATGTTTGTGATGTTATATTTGTTCTCACCCCACCTTGTGTGCATCTGGTGGTCCAAGCTTGATTTTATTCTGGGCCACTAAGATGTCTTTAAAAAAAAAAAGAGATGGAAACTGTAAGGTCTACAAGTTTTCTTGCCAACTTTCAGCAAGTCATGTCATCCAAAGGCTAGTCATGGCTTAAGGGAAGAAGATGATTTCCTAGATAAAAAATTGAGATACGATACATAAATACCTTAATCTGATTCCTGAAATGTTCCCTTTTCCTGCCTATCATTTTATGTAGAGTAGCTTAAGGGGTTTATGTTGCATTTGTCACAATGAAAACTGATATCTGATGTCCAACCTGAGCATTGGAATATTATCCTTTAGATGTCACATTTCCCCGAATTGTGACATGGTACATTTTCCACCCAGTAAATGTTCAAAAGATTTAAAATCTTTATTCCTGCAAAACTGAGATGGTATGTGCAAATATAGATGGATTTGTAATTTATTCCTAGTTGTATTCCAATTGTGTCTCAATTCCTACTGAAAAGCTCCATGTTCTATTTTTCTGTGCTTATGTTTTTGAAATAGGGGCAAGAAGACAGGCATGCCTTGGTAGAAAAATTATAATAATTATCTTATCATATGTTGTTGTGCTGAATAGAACTGAGGGAACATTTATCACATGTTACATGGGCATCACGTTGACCTGCACTGGTCATGGGCACAGATCTATGAAAGCCACTATTTTTGTCGTGAACTCTTTTTCTTGTCACAAAATTGAATGTTTAAGTATCATCTTAGAAAGCTACAACCCATCCTATCCTCTAGGTTCACACTAGGAACTTCTTCTTTTTTTTTAAGGCATTGGTAGACTAGGGCACCATTAGTGACATGGAAAGAAAATGCCACAATTCTGTAGCTATCCCTTGTTAAAAAGGAAAACTTTTACAAAAATGGAGGGCACAAGACTTAAACAGCAACACATTGATTCAGCAATAGGCTGACCAGCCAAGAGATATTTGAACAGCCAAAGATGAACAAGCTTGAAGGAAACTTCAGACTCTGATGAGTTGAGTTGAGATGGTTGAGTTTTCCAATATTATTTTTTTCTAAAAGGAGAACCAAAGGGATGTTTCCAAAGGGAGAACTCTTGAGTCCCATCTGGCTGGCTTCTTTTATCCTTGTAACCTGTTTATGTTTTTGTCCAATTGTTAATTTTGCTTCTTTTCTCTCTCTCTCTCTCTCCCTCTCTTTCTCTTTTTTTTTTCACCCTTTCCTTGGGTCTATAGGAGACACACAGAAGGGTCAACCCAATCGGACCCCCAAGACAAAGGATGCCCATGTCTGTGGCAGATGTTGTGCCGAGTTCTTTGAACTGACGGACCTACTACAACACAAGAAGATCTGTACTAAAAATCAAGTGGTTTTAATTGTGAATGAAAACTCTGTATCTCCTTCTGAAGCCTTCCCTCCTAGCCCTCCAAAAGATAATCCCGATGAACGGAAGAACAACACAGATAACGACGCAGGTCAAGTCGAAGGCAGCAACGTTCCTGAGCGAGACGACAAACTTGACAAGGAAGAAACCATGGATACAGAGCCTTCTTCCAGCGTTAGTAAAAGCACTAGCAGTACTTCCCAGACCGTCAACAGTACTATTGCAAGCAGTAACTGCTCCACTAAGGGTACCTCAGCTCTTACAACCTCTCTACCTCAACTGGGAGATCTGACCATGCTGGGCAATTTCTCCGTGATCAATAGCAACGTCATCATCGAGAACCTTCAGAGCACGAAAGTAGCGGTGGCCCAGTTCTCTCAGGAAGCACGCTGCAATGGCACCGTGACCCACAAGTTGGCCGTCCCTGCCCTCATGGAGCAACTCTTGGCTTTGCAGCAGCAACAGATCCATCAGCTGCAACTGATTGAACAAATCCGCCACCAAATATTACTGCTGGCATCCCAAAACACAAACGTGCCAACGACGTCACCGAACCCATCGCAGAGTACAGTACGAGCATCAGCCAACCCCTTGTCGACATTAAGTTCCCATTTATCCCAACAGCTGGCTGCCGCAGCCGGATTGGCACAAAGCCTCGCCAGCCAGTCTGCCAGCATTGGTGGTATGAAACTCCTGTCTCCTCTACAGCTACCTCAGAGCAATTCTGGTAACACAACGATTCCATCCAGTAGCGGCTTATCTCCCAGTATTAGCCTAGCTACCACAGCGATCACAACGTCATCTTCCGACAAAGTCACTACGAACACTGGTGGTCCACCGCTTGGCAACCCGGCAGGGACCGTGTCGTCATCGCCAGCTTTTGCAATAAGCAGTTTATTAAGCCCTGTATCAAATCCTCTTCTACCTCAGCCCACTCCTAGTAGTAACTCTGTGTTCCCCAATCCTTTATCCAATCTCGGAACAACCGCAGAGGACTTAAACCCATTGTCTGCTTTGGCCCAGCAGAGGAAAAACAAGCCGCCCAATCTAGCCGCTTTCGAAATGAAAAGCAATTCGGATGAAGCCTTCTTCAAGCATAAGTGCAGGTTCTGCGCGAAGGTTTTCGGGAGCGACAGTGCCTTGCAGATCCATTTGCGTTCTCATACTGGGGAGAGGCCCTTCAAGTGCAACATCTGTGGGAACCGGTTTTCCACCAAGGGGAATTTAAAAGTCCACTTCCAACGGCATAAAGAAAAATACCCTCACATACAAATGAACCCATATCCGGTGCCAGAACATTTAGACAACATCCCCACAAGTACAGGGATTCCGTATGGGATGTCCATACCACCAGAGAAACCGGTCACCAGTTGGTTGGACAACAAGCCAGTGTTATCCACTTTGAACCCATCTGTTGGCCTGCCGCTCCCACCCACAATCCCAAGCTTGACACCTTTCATCAAAACGGAGGAGCCTCAGCCCATTCCTATCAGTCACCCTTCATCTAGTCCTCCATCTTCTGTCAAAAGTGACTCTGGCTCCATCGATCCCACGGGGAGGAACTTTAACGGGCCTCTGACAGAAGGGGAAATGGGCACTTTGCTGTCCTCCGGCGACAAACCAGAAGAAAGCATGCCTAGTGTTTCTTCTAGTCTGAACCACTCTGTCACCTCCCCTGCAGCAGAATCGGATTCCAGCAATGTGGTTGCTTTTACCAGTCCGCTGATGCCTCTCATGTCTGACCAGTTTAAGGCTAAGTTTCCATTTGGAGGGCTGCTGGATGGAACGCAGGCCTCGGAGACCTCAAAACTACAGCAACTTGTAGAAAACATAGACAAAAAGGCAAGCGATCCAAATGAGTGTCTCATATGCCACCGAGTGCTCAGCTGCCAGAGTGCTCTGAAAATGCACTACCGCACGCACACTGGCGAAAGGCCCTTCAAGTGCAAGATCTGTGGCCGGGCCTTCACTACGAAAGGCAACCTAAAGACCCACTATAGTGTCCATCGTGCCATGCCGCCCTTGAGGGTGCAACATTCCTGCCCCATCTGCCAGAAAAAGTTCACCAATGCAGTTGTGTTGCAGCAGCACATCAGGATGCACATGGGGGGCCAGATCCCTAACACACCAGTGATGGAGAACTATCCCGAGTCCATGGAATCCGATACAGGCTCATTTGATGAGAAGACCTTTGATGACCTGGACGCCTTCTCCGATGAGAACATGGAAGACTGTCCCGATAGTAGCATACCAGACACCCCTAAGTCTGCCGATGCTTCTCAAGATAGTTTATCATCCTCCCCATTGCCACCAGAGATATCAAGTATTGCTGCTTTAGAGAACCAGATGAAAATGATCAACGCAGGGCTGGCTGAACAGCTGCAAGCGAGTTTGAAATCGGTGGAAAATGGATCGGTCGAAGGGGACATTATGACAAATGATTCTTCCTCCGTTGGGGGTGATATGGAAAGTCAAAGTGCTGGAAGTCCTGCCATTTCGGAGTCTACCTCTTCCATGCAGGCCTTATCCCCATCCAACAGCACAACGGATTTCTACAAATCACCGGGCATCGAAGACAAACCGCTACGGACTTTACCGAACGACTTTGCCAACGGTTGGCCTGTCGCCTTTGCCAACGGCGGTGCTTTGGACCTGACCTCAGGCAACCCGGAAAAAATGGTGAAGGAAGAGCCGCTGGGCATGTTGTTTCCTTTCCGTGACAGAGGCAAACTTAAGAACACGGCGTGCGACATTTGTGGCAAAACGTTTGCTTGTCAGAGTGCCTTGGACATTCACTACAGAAGTCATACCAAAGAGAGACCGTTTATTTGCACAGTCTGCAATCGTGGGTTTTCCACAAAGGGTAATTTGAAGCAGCACATGTTGACACATCAGATGCGAGATCTACCATCACAGCTCTTTGAACCCAACTCCAACCTTGGCCCAGCTCAGAACTCTTCCTCCTCCTCCTCTGTCGTACCTGCAAACTCTCTCTCGTCCCTCATAAAGGCCGAGGTCAACGGTTTTGTACACGGGCCTCCTCAGGACCACAAAGAGACACTGCCCAGCTTGCTCCCTTCAGGACCTTTGCTGCCTTCGGCGACATCCCCAGTTTTACTTTCAACTCTGCCTCGAAGGACGCCCAAGCAGCACTTTTGCAACGCCTGTGGAAAGACTTTCTCCTCTTCCAGTGCTTTGCAAATCCACGAAAGGACCCACACAGGAGAGAAGCCTTTTGCCTGCACAATTTGTGGAAGAGCTTTCACCACCAAGGGCAACCTTAAGGTACTCTCCCTTCCTCCCTCCATCTTACAACACTCTGGGTCCACCCCCACTTTAGCTGCCCACTTGTGTCGTGTCGTCCCAACAGAATTCACATTTTGCACCAAGCCATAATGGGGTTGATTTGGTATTCAGCTTCCCTTCTTAGGTGGTAGATCCAGCCCAGGGGGAGAATTCAAATTTTTTTTTTATTACCGGTTCTGGAGATGTGGCTTGATGAGCATATTGTGGCTTGGTGGGCGTGGCAGGGGAAGGATACTGCAAAATCCCCATTTCTTCCCAATCAGCTGGGAGAGAGAATAGATGGGGGCACGGCCAGTGAGAGGTGGGTGTTTACCAGTTCTCCAAACTACTCAAAATTTCTGCTACCGCTTCCGCAGAACTGGTCAGAACCTGCTGAATACCACCTCTGATCAACCCCCATTGTCTTTTGCCAATTGTGGTGTTATGGCTTGGTGCGTGGTGTGGACCTGTGGGGTCCCCGGATGAACAAATCATATCTCAGAATGATGCGTTCACCGGGCCACCATCACATGAGTGGTGTGAGAGATCTGGACTGTTGATTTATCTTGGTGATTTTTGCATGATAAATAGGACTTCTGTACAGGCAGTCCTTGACTTCCAATGTTTCATTTAGTGACCGTTCAAAGTTACCACGGCACTGGAAAAGTGACTTTAGGGCTATTTTTCACACTTAGAACCGTTGCAACTTCCCCCATGTCATCAAAATCCAGATGTTTGGCAACGGACTCATATTTACGACCATTGCAGTGCCCTGGGGTTGTGTGATCTCCTTTTGAGATCTTTGGGCAAGCAAACTCAACGGGGAAGCAGATTCACTCAACAACCCTGCTACTGACTTAACAACTGAAGCGATTCATTTAATGACTGTGGCAAGAAAGGCCTTAAAATGGGGCAAAACTCACTCTGCAAATGTCTCGCTTAGCAACAGAAATTTGTGGCTCAGTTGTGGTCGTAAGTCGAGGACTGCCTGTATAACCAGTAGGGTTTGCATGCCATTTGTGAATGGCTGAATCGATGTATTCTAAAGCCATGATCCAAATGGAGTCATGATGACATGTTCTAGTGAGGTCTTCCTTCCATGGTTTTTTCTTTTTATCCAGTGATAAAGTTGCACCCAGAAATCATATTTAGCGCCTAACCCTTAGATTGCCAATCCTGGGATAAGTGTTTCATAAAACGGAGGGACAAGTTCTTTTTTTCAGTACAAATAGATTAAAGGATTTACAGGTTTGAATTACGATTATTTTGCCCATCACAGTCAAAACCTGTGAGTTTTGAAATAATAATTCCGTAATAATTTTGAAACCTTTTTCGTAGCCATTGTTAAGTGAATCCACAGTCATTAAGTGAACCTCTGGTTTACAACAGGTGGGGTTTTTGCTGAAAACTGGAAGGAAATATCAGTGTTTGGCCAAACCATCCCAAAATATCGTCGTGAGACTGAAACTGCCATAAATATACCCCAGTTGATCAACATCTGAAGAGGGAGGGCTGTCACATGAGTGGGGAAAGGGGATTTTGGACCATTGGAACTTCAAATCTGGGGTCATAAGTACCTCCTGTTGCCCCCTAGATCATTCAGAACTTCTAACAGTCACTTAAGTGACTAGATGTCAATAAAAACTACTTTAATGTGTGATTGTATGTATGTTATGTGTGAAACCATCAAGTGCTTCCTATCCTTGTGACAATATAATGCAGAAATAACATGGGTTTGTTTTGGGATTTTTAGAAAAGTTACGTGAGGAGAAGGGTTAATATATTTGTAAGTGTCGATGGACCAGGGTTTGACTGGTTTTCTCTCCATCCTTTTCTTTTGATCCTTCTGCATATTTTTTTCCTGTTGGGGACTTCCTTTGTAACTCCTTCCTTACACTTTTCATCCCTATTTTTTAAAAAAATATTTTTCACAATTCTGAACTTGCCTGGGTGTTAAACAGAGAGAGGCATGTCCATTTAGACCCAAATTGTGCTTCACAAGACAGAAATTCAAAATGTAGAGGTCGCTGTGAAAATGTAGCTTCTACAAAATGAGAAATTAGTTCTTTGATATTCTTATTATTACTATTTGTTGTTAACGACTCTTCAGATTCTAGATTTTATCACTGTCTCCCATATCATTTGAAAGGCTGGGAAAGCAACTTTTAAATGGAGTTTTGTTCTCCTGTCCATCCCGTTGCCCGGCTGAGCATTCCTCCAGAAACTGTTGGCAAAAAAATTATAAAATTAAAACGTACCAGTGTCAGAGTTGTTTAAAAACTATTACAACTTTCACTCTGAATTTTGGGGGATCTCTGGCCTCCATGCATGTGAGATGAGCAGCAAATAAAAACGTACTGTTAGTCCCCAACTTACAAACGTTTGTTTAACGACCATTCAAAAATTCGGACGCTGGACAACTGGTTCATATTTATGACTGTTGCTGTGATCATGTGATCATCTTTTTGTGTCCTTCTGGCAAGCAAATTTAATTGGGAAGCAAGGTCATAAAATGGGGTAGAACTCACCTAACATGTCTCACTTAATGACAGGCATTTTGGGCTCCATTATGGTCATAAGTTGAGGACTATCTGTATTTCAATTGTGAAATGTTGACCTTCTTCTAAATTGGCCTCATTCATGTACACATAGTGGCCTTTCAAAGTCATCTCAGGCCATTTTTTCTTCAACATGAAACTAACTCAAGGTAGTAATGCCTTTTGAAATTCACGCGAGTCCTGTTCAATCATGGACCAAATCCCAAACCTGGAAGTTGCTGTTGTTTTTAAGCAAAGTTATTCTGCTGTGTGTATCTTAAAATCCATTGTAGATCTACTTGGGATAGGAATAGAAGATGTTGTGATGATAAGAAACTCACTTGGTCAATAGCACAGATAAGAATTCTACTGTCCAGTTGCTTTGAACTAGAGTTTGCTCAAACTCCAGTTGTTGATGAATGGTGTGGAATAAGAATAGAATAAGAGTAGAATGGGACAGGATAGCAGAGTTGGAAGGAACCTTGGAGGTCTTCTAGTCCAACCCGCTGCTCAGGCAGGAAACCCTATTCCATTTCAGACAATTGATTGTGGAATCTCTTCTTGAAAACTACCAGTATTGGAGCATTCACAACTTCTGGAGGCAAGTTGTTCCACTGATTAATTGTTCTCCCTGTCAGGTGATGTTGACAGGTAATTCCCACCTTAGACCAGAGGTGGTTATCCAGATGTTGCTCAATTGCCCCCTCCCAGCTGCTGTAGAACAGCCAATAGTGAAGAACACTTTGAGTTGTAAATCATCAACATCTGGAGGAGTAATTCCCCCATGTTGGAGGCTAAACCATATGGTGAATGGTTGTGGGACAGAGATATGCCTGTTTCATTGAAGTGAAGACTTGAGATTGACAGGATAGCTATCTTCCGGTCCTTGAGAGACTGTCAAAGAGAAGAGAGGATTGACTTAGTCTCTAAAGTATCTAAGGGCA
>JAPKID020008150.1:0-10021 GCA_026931265.2 Tropidonophis doriae
GCAGGCCCTCCCTGTGGGAGCGGATCGGTCGCAGGGAGGTATGTGGCAGCAGGCGGTCACGTACATAGCTGGGTCCCTGGGCAATAAAACGTAAGCATCGGATTTTAAAGCACTGTATGCAAATATGTTTGTCTACCCTAAAACTATATTCTACTTATCATACCTTTGAAGGAAATAATGCATACAAGCACAAATTCAGTGCTATGTGTGGTGCAGCATAACCCAAATATATATAAAAGAGTTAAATTATAAATTGGATCTATGGAGTCTAGTGTGCATTCCATCCTTGAGGTTGGAATAAAAATATTTTCATCTGATCTGCCACAGTCCCTGAAAACTAAAACTAAAATAAGGAAGCCACTCAACAACATTGGAAGTGTAGAATGCCATCTATAAAACCTTCCCTGCATATTTGCTCAAATTGCCCTGAAACCAAATTTTATAATAATAATAATAATAATGAAACCACAATAAAGGTAGCACTGAGTACTCTTACTGTATATACCAAACTGTCAAGAAGATGTGGAAACTGGCAGCTAGATAAAAGCCATAGAAAAAGCAGAATAACATCTCCTTTACATTAAGCTCGTTATAAAGCACAGGTATGCCACTCATTTTACCATTACCTGTAACAGCTGGGTGAGTTAAAAAGAAATTTTAGTTTCAGAAGGTGTCAGTTTTCTTTTCCAACACAGTTTTAAATCTGTACTGTTGTGATCGTTCCCGTATTACTATTGCATGCTTCAAAACTGAGATTACGTCTTTACTGTCAGGCCATATATGCTCAAGTCCATTTGCTGATTGCAAATGGGAAACATTTTTCAAGCATATAAATATTGGGCACAGCTGGTGAGTTAAGTGTTTCTGAATAACATCAGATGGAAATGAGCAGCTGCCACATATTCAGAAAGGTACACAACAAAATGAGAAGGAAGTCTCTAGCTGAGAATTACCATGTTTCTTCCAGAAAGTAGCTGGCTGAATTCCTTACATCTTCATATATAGTGCATTGGCTAGAAATTATAAACTACTAAAATTAAAAAAATAGTATTTCAAACAGCTATAAATTACTGTTGAGAAAATGCAGGAGCTACAGTAGATAGTGTTTTAATGCTGAGTGTGCCTTCTCTAGCAAGATGGCGATTTAGCTAATCAACTTTTATGAGCAGTGTTTGAATCCTTTTAACTTGTGCAAATGCATTCCTGGTGTGCACTCGTTCATACACACCTTTTCTAGCTGTTTGCAATGTTGGAGGTTGGAGAAGACATTTGTGTATTCCTTGCACAGCAAGAGTGACAATCAAATACTGGAACATATAGAATCACACATATCGTTGGAAAGCAAAATCACAAAATTCCACCTTACAGATTTTGTCATGCCAAATTCACTGGACAAGGCAGTTATGCTCAGAATGGTCAGTTTGAAAAAAATGGGGGCAGCAAAAAACATAGTGACTAGACAGCATCAAAGCTCTGACACTAGCCAGAGTTTAAAACAATGAGAAAATGCTATGCAAGATAGGAAAAGGTGGAGAGCGCTGGGCCCAAGACTGGTGAGAATTGGATATGACTGAATGGATAGCATCATCATCCTATTCAACTTGGCTGTATCCCAGATCAAATGGAGCAGCTTTGAACAAATTATGTAACTCTGCAAGGTATTTTGGGATTCCTTGCATGTGAATAAGACTAATCGCCATTAAATAAATTGGAGAACAATGTTGAATATTATATTTTGGCTCCAAATGGTATTGGATACAAACCAAATGCAATAAAGATAGAGACTTGTAAAGTATGTAAAATTTTTCATTGTTGATAATCTAGTATGGTTTTTCTTTTGTTATTGTTTTGCAAATACTACAGTTTTTATAAAAACTGAAAAGCAAGCAAGAGTAATTAGTAAAACCCTCTCCCATGAAATGTAAAAAAAAAACTTTAAACATGCTGTGCCAATTTTTATAAAATGGGGCAGTTGGTCCCCAAAGTAAAGGCAATGTGCCTACATATGCCATCTGCTTTTGTCCCAGAAGAGTCATAGGCATTTTTAAGCCGATGGGTTGTTTTTTACTCAACAGGATTTAGCATGCCTTCAGAATTAATTCCATTCTGTTTTAAAAAAATAAAATCAGACTAATTTGTGGGTTTTCAATGGCAGTCCGTGAGAGACACAAAACTTCAGTGTTTAAATTTTGCTTTGGTATTGAATCCCAAATCAAAATGGACTTGTCTTAATTGACTTGGCTTGACTTGATTTAAATTAGGCTATTTTCCAAATCTATTTTAACCCCAATTTTATAATTACTTTTCACCTAAAACTTCGTTGTCAACAATATAGAACTATTGGTCTGACAATGCATGAAGGCAACCAAAACATCATTCAATTATCATGTTTATAATAATTTAATGGACCGCTCAGACTAAATATATAATATAAAATTATTGGATAACTACAGCTAACCAAATGTCTCATTTTTAAAAATATATACATCTTGGGATTAATTGCATATATATAAACTCAAAAATTTAAGTCTTGATGGTTCCCACAGCAATCTTAACTCACCTAGATTGCACATATATAATAAGGTAGAAAACCCACATATCTATGAATATACAATGCCACTTCAGCAAATCTGACCCATCACATTACATTAATATTGATTTGTTCATTTAATAATAGATGCTTATTAAACCAGTGCTTTAATATTAGGGAATAACTCCATCCCTCCTCTTTCACTCTCCCAGCATATATTATTAATACTTGCTATTTTACAGAGTAGAGATTATTTCTCTTTCAGAGAAAAACTGACAATATTCTCAGGTGAAATTTAGTCACTAGTTTAAGAACATCTCAGAAATAGCAGATAACAAGGTTTTTAATTAAAGAACTGAAATGAAAGTAGATGACAGATGAAAAAAGGAAGAGAAAAAGACTATAGTATCTGTAAAGGGAAGCCTTCTTGGTAAATAATGAATGTTCTTTTTTTCTGCTCTCTTCTCTGGAACCATTGCTATAGTCTAAACAAATGTAAATCAGGACAAATCTCTTCGTTACAGTAGACACATACTAATACGCAGGGAAATTCAAGACATTAAATCCCAGCAACATTAATATTGCACACATCTAATAAGGTGATATATGAAAACCAGCCAGTCTTACCCAATCTGGTGCTTTCTAGATGTTTTGGACTAGAATACCTGGTCAGCCTAAACAACAGATACACTGTATTGGATTTAGGATATTTTCATGTTTTAATTAACTTTTAATATTGAAGAGATATCTGGAACGACCTACCCCCCGAAATTAGAACTACCATGGACCTCCACTCCTTCCGCCAAAAATTAAAGACCTATTTTTTCCATCAGGCCGGCCTGGCCTAATTTATTCTCCTAGCCCCAGTCTGAAGTTTAAATTGTTTTAATCGGGTTTTAATGGGAAATAGTTTTAATGATTTTAAAATTTTAGTACAGGGTGATAACTATTTAATTTGGTTTTAAATATTTACAAATTGTTACGTTTTAGATGTTTTTTAATTTCCTGTACACCTCCCCGAGTCCCTTCAGGAAGAGGGGGCAGTTTAGAAATCCAATAAATTGAATTGAATTGAATTGGTGTGGTGTAAGACATTAATTAAGAGTTGGATGGGGGGAGTATAGAAAAATACAGCAAAGGAAAAGTTTATCTCACAACTTTTAATATAATATTGTTTAATATAGTATTGTAATATTACAAAATCAAATACTTTTCAAGTATTTCATTCTTTATGTGACTACAGTAATATTACTGAAATTGAATTGATGACAATTATGATTTATATGAAACTTAATTTAGGAAATATCAGAATCTATAATAAAGTATTATACTTTTTATTGGTTTACTTTTTGTAGTTTAAATAGTATGTTTTAAATATATACAATTACTAGACACTTGTTAAGTAAAATAGTATTCAGTAGGTGATAAAGCAGAGTATATACTTTAGGGCTCTTTGAAAAATATTGTATTATGTCATGTAATATAACAAAACTATCATCAAAACTATCCTTGGAAGTCACAAAATTCCATGGACTGCCATAGAGTATTCTATTAAGTGTTACAGGGAACAATGATAGCTTGCTCTAGTATAAGGCTAAATGGAATGTCAGTTATTAGTGCATATGGAGTGATGCAAATCTGTTTCATAAATATCCCCATTGTCCTAAGTTCTGAAGCACTAACCTATTATTATGTTCCTGGAATAGTCCCTGGTTGGCTTCTATACATGAAAGTGTGTATATATGTGCATGTGGGCAAGCTTGTATATGATGAGGGAAGTAGCACATGCCATGGGCCATCAGTCTTCATGAGAAAAAATATGAATAGGATAATTCAATGAGTGGAATTTAATGGGACAATATTTTGATAGAAAGTCTAATAGACATTTTCAACACAAATGACAGATATAGATTGCTCTACTTCCTCAAAAGAGACAAGCTTCTTCTCCTTTTCATTGTAAGGCTATGAGAAAAAGAACCAGAACCTTGCTCTCTTAATTTGCCTACATCCAGATTTCTCATCTGAATGTCAAACATTTGCCAGCATTCTTGTTCTGTTTACTTTAATAGTAGAACTCTGAGAGCACATTTAACAATTTCCAGATCAGATTACTACAAGAAATCTGACATTAATTCAGATGACTATTTAGGAAGGTAGGCCTGCTTCAACATATGACACCCAGAACTTGCTGATGGTTTCTCTTAGTACATGGTTGATTGCTGAAGAAGTCGCCTTGCTTCAGGATAAAAATCCAACGTATCTACACCAGAACCAGCTGAACATCTAGAGAAGCCAATTGACTCTAGCAATCACTTGATGGATGTAGAGTTGGAACAAATCCAATTCTCACTGATGTCGTTGTAATCAGTACTGTGCAAAAGGGCTGGGCGTCCACCATATGAAACAGCACAGCACACTCACACATGCACGCAGTGCGTGCATGCGTACTTACTGCCCGTGGTGCTCTGCAATGCCTCCATGATGTTCCAGCTGCTTGGCAGGGAGTCATGCAGGAGCTGTATGCTCCATGCACGGAATCCCGAACAGCTCAAATACCGCTAAGGAGCATGGGCAGGTAGGTGGCCCATCTGGAGCACCATACCTGAAAGGTGCCTGGTGCTCCGGCAGGCACTGGTACTCCCATACTGGGGAGTACTGATCGTAACCTATCACTGTGCCACATACTTTTACTATATTATTTTAATATCCACCTTCCCTACCTGATTTAATAAGATAAAAAAATTCAACTTTAATTTGGTGCATTGCTCTTCCTTCCTGAGGCTGTCTAAATTTCCTACAAAACATTCCTTTATGGAATTACACTTGGATTCTTCACAGATGGAGCTACACAATTCTAATGATGGACAACAATTTAGACATATGGATGTTCTCTTCTCAGCATGACAAAATGCAGTAGATAGTTTGAAATCAACAGTTTCTTGGCATTCTTCAGTTACCTGTAAAGAGAGTAGCCAAATCATTGCTTCGCAGAAAAACCATTACTGAGCAACTGAATAGGAGTCTGCCTTAATGATATGAAAGAAAAATTGGACTCTTGAAAAGAAAGTAATCTAGTTCTGAGTTATATCTAATATTAATAATGTGGATTTCACTTCAGTAATCCTTAAAGACTCTGTAAGTAGCAAATGCCAAAAGTTTGGCAGAGGACTAGAATGAATTGGCTTTAGTTGACCAGTTTTTTTAAAAATTATTCTTTTAGTGTTTTTAAAATGATACCAGAAAAAGCACAAAAATAAAAATACATGCATTGTGAAAAAGAAAAAAAATAGAATGTTTTGTTAAAAAATAAAATAAACAACCAAAGAAATAAAGTATATCATTTTATATGTAAATAGTTACAGTATAATTCTACAGTTATCTAATGCAATTATTATTGAAGTCCACATATACTAATACTATATATCATAACTACAATATCATAACTATATGATATTGATGAATTTAAAGTGAGCCTATCCAATGAGTTAAGGGATGAGATAGTATGATAGCCTTAATATGAGTGGCTAACAGCTATTATGTACACCATGTACATCCCACCTTCTCAAAAGTCTTACTTCCTTTTCTCTACTTTGACAGCACTGAGGAAAGAAAGATACCAACTATCTGAAGTTGCCTCTACATAAGGTTCACATCTGAAAACAAGTAGTCATTGGAGAATTATTGAGCTGTCACCTTAATTCTTTTCCTAGAAAACTTATCAGCAGAGCTCAGAGATTCTTCTCTCCACTACCACGGTCATCCAGAAAAAGCAGATAAGATAGTTGATTACAGTTGATTTCTGCATATATTGTGGGGTTTTCTGACGTTTAGCAAAATTAAATTTCACTGTTATAATAGCTATTGCTTATATATTACTTTGTCCATTCATCATCTTTGATCTGCCAGTATACATGAAAACAAAAGATACCATAAGGAAACTACCATTTGGTTCATGGAGATCAGTTGCCTGCTAAATGCCAAAATCCTATATTTTCACAATATCTTTATTTACAGAAAGATTTTTATCATTCTGCACTTACAGCCAGTATGTGTTGTAAAGAAAAAGGAAGATTGTCGTAAAGTGATATATGATTTTAGTGTTCTGAATTCTATAACCATAAAAGATCTCCCTACCAGTCTGTAAACTTTTATAGTGGCTATAAAAGGCATATATTTTTACTTACTTGAATTTAAGAAGCATTTATAATCTGATTCTATGAAACAGGCACATAGGTTTTAAAATTCTTATGGAAAGTTGGAGTACAGAATAATGCTTTCCTGTTTGTAAAAACATATCTTTGATATTTATAAGGTTCATAAATGAAAGTCTAGATCAGGTGTCTCCAAACTTGGCAACTTTAAGACTTGTGAACTTCAACTCCCAGAATGGATGGTTGAAGAATTATGGGAGTTGAAGCCACCACTCTTAAAGTTGCCGAGTTTGGACAGCCATGGTCTAGATCAGGCCTGTCAAATTTGTGGCCTTCAGGCCGGATGTGTCACAGACTGGCCATGCCCATGCCTATACCCAGTTTAGTGAAGGGAAAAAAAGTTGAGATATGTCATGTGCAATACTGTGATGATGTGAGTTTGACACCCCTGGTATAGATGATGATTTGGACTATTACATACCATAACAGAATAACAGAGTTGGAAGGAACCTTCCAACTTACTGTACTTTTTGAACTATAAAATGTACTGGTGTATAAGACACACCAAGATTTCAAAGAGGTAACTAAGAAAAAAAAGTCTGGGAGCACTCTGTAGGCTTCAGCAGCATTCTTGCCCTGCAGTCCTACAGGCATCTCTTGGAAGAAGGCAGTCTATTTTACCATGCTCAGATTGATGATAAGAACCTGGAATATTGTCAGAATATTCATGAACTGGCAAAGACATGGTAACAAGGTCAGCCAATGAATGGGGCTTAGTAATAAAGTCAGCCAATGAATAGGGCTTAATAATAAAGTCAACCATTAGTGGATGAAACCGCTTGAAGGCTGGGCATGGTTTAGCCCTGCAGTTCTGAGTGCTGTGCTAAGAATTGAAACTGAAACTAGTTTTGTCAGCTCTGAACTCTGAACTGAAATCAATCTTTCCTCTGCCTGTGTTTTGCCTTTAACTACTACAACGTTGGAAAATCCACTATTGGTATTATACATTTACTCATGTGTTATTATGTATATAAAGAAGTTAATGAATACTGCTGAATCAGTTATCTGTGTGTACTTTCTGGATGTGATGTCTGAAACAAACTCTGACAGGCATCTACAGACTTCACAGAAAATCAGTACCAAATTAGCTGTGTATAAGTTTACTCTTGTTTAATTTTTATGTTACTTACAATCCTGGTCCAGAGAACAGAAAGTCAGGTGCACAAGCATGACTATTTTGTGTGTCATGAACTGACTTTTGCCATGATTTTGAAACCATTTCTAGTCCCGATGGCACCACGGGGGAAGAAGTGAATTCAGAAGCTTTGAATAGTGGATCCAACAGAGAAACCTGTTTTTCCAACCTCTGAACACTTAATTTTAGTGACCTTCCCTGCAGGAAGTACTACCAACATTGCTGTCCATTATTCTTACTGGGGTCTTTAAAATGGACATTTGCATTCATGAAAACTGAAAAGGCACTTTACATTCTGTTCTAACATCACTTAGCTGTCAGCAAAATAATAACCAATGATGTTAACAAAAGAGAATATTTTCTCCAAATGCTTTATAGACTAATATTTTTTTTTAAATTACTCTATTCAAATACAGCATTTTTTTTCATTATTTATCCCCTTCTCCAAATATAAACATTGTGTTTATTTGCTCCTGTGTCCTTGCAAACTAGCTCCATTGTACTGGTTGTAAAGCTTATTTCTTACATTAATTTGCAAAGAATTGAGCAAAAGAATGGGCTGACCTGCAATCTGCTCCATCAAAGAATCCTCAGCTGGTCACATGATAGCTCTCATTAGCAATTTAACTCTGCTGCCTATGATAAGACCCAACTCTGTTCTCATACATTTATCATCAAGCAATTAAAGCTGCAGAGATACTATTTTTTCTCTGACAACCTCCCCCCTCCTTTTTTTCTGAACTTGAATAAAAATGATTTATCATTTTTCCCCAGACTTAAATATTTAGGGAGAAGTTAGTGGAGCTATGAGAGCAGGAGGAAAGAATAGAGGCAGCTTCTTGAGATATTATTTTGCTGAATTCCTGATTCACTGATAATCAAGCCAAAAGTTGGTAAGGTATAAAAAGATATAGAGCAGTGATGGCAAACCTTTTCGGCACCGAGTGCTGAAAAGGGAGCAATTCACACGCTCATCAGGGCTGCGACCAGGAAGAAGACCTGCCCAAGGAACATGCACATGCTGGACAATGAATTTCTGGTTTCTGGCATGCACATACATGCCGTTCAGCAAGTCTTCCGGTTACTGACACGCATGTGCACATGCTGATCAATTGGCCAGCGTGCATGCTCACCCTTGAAAATGGAAGTACAGCTCTTCCAGTTTCCAGCACTGCTGCATGCACAAAGGCCAGCTGATTGTCACATGTGCATGCACGCCAGAAATCCAGAAGAAGAATGGGAGATGCCGTGCATTCCAGGTGACATGGCTCTGTGTGCCACTTCAGGCATGCATGCCATAGGTTTGCTATCACGGATATAGCGCTTAGTCTTTGGACAGTAATTTCTCCTTAGATTTTCATTGTTTCAAAAG
Source organism: Tropidonophis doriae (assembly GCA_026931265.2). NCBI lineage: Eukaryota > Metazoa > Chordata > Lepidosauria > Squamata > Natricidae > Tropidonophis > Tropidonophis doriae. Next base: position 9,249 of record JAPKID020008150.1, read on the forward strand.
TTGCTGAATACATATACTTCTGAAGGGGTATTGTATCCTTCTATACCTTATTGAATCTTCTACCTATCAAATCAAGACGTGCACCCCTAAGTCTTATTATCAAGTTTTGAAACTGATAGAAAATTCCAGCGAGAACATCTACTTAGTAGCACAAAGACAAGACAATACACATGTTTTGTCAATTTCTCTTGATCTGGCACCCTGATGTACCCATTGGCAGTAATATTTTTAGATTTCATAAAAGAGTAACCTGGAAATAATGGAATAGAGAAAGTTCTGCATGCTTAAGCACTGGATTCCTCTGAGGGCATGCTCATATCTATATACTGTGGATCAGATTAGCTCAACTTGACTTCTTCCAGATGTGTCAGGCTATAACTCATGACATCCCTAGGTACCAATCATAGTGATCCTAACATCTAGACCAAAGACATCTAAAGTTGAAATCTAAAAACATCTGTTCGGAAAGACAACTTTAACCTTCCTGAATCAAGAATATCATCCCTTTTATGCTATTCCTACATAACTCAAACACACTATACCATAGTATATAGAATGATCAGTGTGGCATGGCAACAAAAGCGGAATATGAGCATGCTTTATAAATCAATAGAAGGATGTAATTAGTGTAAAGGACAGCACACAACAGGAAGATCTTCTCCAAATTCCACTCCATATCCTGAATCATATATATATATATATCCTGGATCTGACCAACCACTGTCTAACCAACACATACTTCATTCATAATGGACAAAGATACAAACAGATAG